>VFFE01007207.1:1030613-1047385 GCA_008921705.1 Burhinus oedicnemus
AAAAAAAAAAAAAAAAAAGGTCCTGAAAACCTGTAGCAGTTTCCTGCAATTCAACATCTGTTTCCATGGGAACAGCAGGAGAGTTGCAGGAATTCCTGCAAATTACACAAATAAGCCAAACAGTAACATTTTATTTTCTTCTTACCTGCATTGCTTCAGGTTGAGCCAACTCGATCCAGCAAGCACTCTTGATCAGACTGCTTCTCTGTTGAACGGCAGCGAGCAGGCCAGGAAGTAAGAAAATAGGGAAAAAGCACCCCAAAACCCCAGTTAAAGACTTTTCTTTTAGAAGAGATCAAGATCTTGTAGGTAACAGGAAAAAACATGCAAAAGGGCCAAGACCTGCCCATGCACATTGCTGTGCCAGCAGTGGCTGGAGCACACAGCCCCCGCTGGCACCCCTGACCACAGCAAACGGTGCCCAAGCAGTGGAGAGGAATGCAGGGGGACGAGAGACAGCATTCAGTCCTCCTCTGTCATTTCTTCCAGCGATTTGGCAACCTGACAGTTAATTAACTAGTTAATTAATTAATTCTCCCTCCTGCGGGGCCCTGAGCTGGTTACAGTGCAGATAGTCACCTTAATACGTGGAGACAGGAGCCAAGAGCTTCAGGACCTCTCAATCAGAATATTTAACCCACGGGGAGAAGTCCACCAGCTGTGTCTGCCCATTTGACAAACACAGAGAGACATCATTTCAGGACAGACAGGCACTTTGAAGAGACAGTTGCTGGGAAAAAAACCACAAAAAAACCCTGCACGCACAGTAACATTCAAAATTAGCTAGAGTTAGCAGAATTTCATCAGCAGCATGAAAGAGCTTTAAGCTGCCTAACTAGTTTGGCTATAGATGCATCTGGCTTTGCATGCTTTTTATAAAAATAAACCGTAAGTCCATGTTTATATACAACTGGAAAAATAGCTGTTTGTTCCCAGGAAGAGGGTTCATGAAAGACATGGCAGGGCTGGGAACAGCTGATCTCCACACACAGTTACCAGAACACTGAAATAGAGCAGTGGTTTGCCGGTATCACAAGCTGCATCTCTTCTGTGCTCACTTAGAGAGTGACTCTTACAACGGAAGACCACGTCTGCCTTCCTGACCAAGAGTCAATATATTCCAGCGCAGGGTACAAAGTGCCTTGGGTTTTCTGCAGACCACATCTAGCTCGGAGAGAGCTGAATGCCTGAGCAAGAAAAGGGACTTCGAATGGTGATGTTTTGTTCTCTAGTCTTCAAAGGAAGCGAGGGTTAATCATTCATGGACCAGGCAGCGATAAGAGACAAGAGCAGACTGTGTAATGAATGGATTTGAAAGGGGGATGCGTGTCAAAAACATCAGTGTATAATTCTGATTTTCTATAAAAGAAATAATATTTTAAAATATTTTGGTGAATTAACTCCTGATCTGCCCCAAAATTTTTCACTTAAACTGCAGAGAACATTGTTTTTCTTTCTTTGGGGGTTAAATGTTGAAGCATTTTGTGCTTTAAAAAGAAAAAAGAAAAAAAGACCAGTTTGAAAATGAAATGCTTTCGGAAGTCAAGATGCTGTTTCAAAGGTTGCCATAATGAAACACTTCCATTTCTTAGAATTTTTCTCCTTGTTTTGCTGATCCCCAAAGCTACGTTCATGGGCAAATGCATTAATCTGTAACAATGTGCTTTTGCCCAATTCTCCCTGGATTAAGAAGTTCTATTCTTGGCTTTATCACATGAGGCTTTTGTGACAAGTCACTGAAACACTCCGTGTGTCCATCCGCAGTAATTCATTTCCAGCTTGGCAGGACCATGGCTGCTTGGCAAGCACCTCTGACCAGTGTTTCCCTTATATGTTCCCCTATTCCTTACAGATTGGCTGCAAAATTGCTTCTGCACCTGAGATACCTCAACCACGGTTGCATCTAGCTAATGACCAGTAAAGCCAAGGAAGCAATGAGTGGATCCTGAGCTGCTCAGACAGCTGCAGCAGCAGAGAAAAACCATCCCCAGGAAGATGCAGAAGGAAGAAGAGACTGTCTCACCCATCTAACCCAGTCTGGAGAGCGGAAGCTACAGAAGACAAGACATCTCCCAGCCCCAGCTGCTGCCCATCCCGGGGTGTCTCTGAGAATACAGAGATGTGTTACAGGAAAGTTGATTATAATTGACCTCACTGCTACAGCACTTCTGCTATTCCCTATTTAGCATCCATTTTGCTGTCATTACTCTCCCAGAGCTATTTCTGCCAAGCATAGATCCTTGCTGACAGGTCTCTAGCGGAGAAGGCTGCACTGCATAAAATTAGAGACATGGGGGAGACAGCTTCTGATAGCAACCTGCCAGCCATCCGTGGGGGCTCTGGGTGGCAGGGAAGGCGCGAGATGCCCTGGTTCACCCGAGATGCAGGGCAGGGGTTAGCTGTTAAACTGGAGGAGGTGGGTGGTAATGGGATGTCAGCTCATCAGTAATCCTAGCCACACTTTCAAGGGAACATAGCAAAGCAGGGTAAGAGGGGCTGGGGGCAAACACGGAGAAGTGAGACAGTTCAGGCAAGAAGAGGAAAAAACTGCAGAACGGTAACCAGAACAAGTATTTCCTCTGCTGCCATCTGAGAGAGGTGCCAAGTCCTATTCTCCTTTAGATCTAGAAATGCCGCATGTGGAGGGCACAAATCCCCACGAGCGATTTGCTTCTTAAATCCCACCCTACTGGAAGTTTTTTTTTATGGGGAAGAATGGAAATACATGTGGGTTTTCTACCTCCTGGATAAAAAGGAAATTCCAGACCACACCATTTAACTTAAATCCCTCCTTTAGGGTAAGATCTTCTAGCTCAGTTTTAAGTATCATCATCTTTCCTCAGCAGATGATGCCACATTTCATCCTAAATGCCAACAACTGGAGCTGGGTTAAGACACAGAGCTGTCCCCACCCCAACCCCACAGGGACACAAGCAACATTTGCCAAGTTTAGCAACCGACTGCTGGAAGTTCCTACCAGCACGTGACCCATTAGCGCGCCTTGCATTCATCCCAAGGACCCACAAACCTGTCAAACAGATTTAAAAGAAAAGCCTATCAGTGCTCTCAGGCACTACCATTTTACTAAACACAAACCTTTTATGGTTACGTCTACTGTAACATCTGAATTTCCAAGTGCTGGCAGTTTCAGCGAGAGGCAGAGAGTCCATTCCTACAACAGCCTAATGCAAGGTTGCTTCCCAAGGAGGGGTGAAACCTTCAGCAGGCCAGGAAATTGGCACCCTCTTTCTTTTTCTTCTCTAACCTCCCAGATATAGCAAGAGCTACCTGAAATTGCACAGAGCTGAGCTAGATTTGTTTGCCAAATCAATTGATCTCATATGCTTCAGGCTCAACAGCAAACATTTGTGATCCCTGGCATTAAGCGGGGCCGGTGTTGATGGTGATGTTTTGCTTCCATCCGCTGGGAAAGCAGTGCAAACTGCAGACACAACAGGGCTGGGTGCTCTGTGAGGTCCATCGTTGCAAATCTTATTGTGACCTCTTAAATCATGGTATGCTGTAAGTGTAAAGTAATTTTACGAAAAAAAAAAAATAACCCAATCACCTAACATAATGCCTTGCCTCCACACTAGTTTTAGAGCAGAACAGTTAATAACTGTTCATTACCTCTGTCAAAATAAAGTGGATTCAGACCTCACATTTGCCAACTAAAACTAAACAAAGTCTGTAACCTCTGGGAAGGCAGTTCTGTCCTCTCCCATGTGTCTTCCTAATAGCAGAGCCAAAGCCAGCAGGGTGAGCTGCTCTAACGAGAGATGCGTAGGAAACAGGAGCACCCAGCTAGAAGAGCGCAAGAGTTCTTTCAACACCTGTATTTCCAAATGAATAGATTGTTTTTCTAGATGGCAAAGCACACTACCTTTGTAGGGTTTTACTTAGAAAAAAAATCACAGTATGTGGAAGTGTCCCACTGTATTACATGGTGAACCATGACTTCATCCTAGCAGTCTCGGTGCAGTCCTTGATATCCCCTTTTTGTACACAGCAGGCAAGAACAGAGCAGCGCTGCATCCTTGTTTTCTTACCTTGCATCTTAGCTACTGCTGTTAGCCAAGAAAACAAATTTAGTTATCATACCTATTAAAGATAGTCCCTCCCCAAAAAGTAGGTACTCCCCTTACCTATAATTTTCAGTGGCTGGGACTGCAGCTAACGGAGCAGGAGTGTGAGGTGGGGTGTAATGGGCCACAACTTGCCTTCTCCCAGAGCAGACAATATCTACATGATGTTTATTTGTTTTGCTGATTTGTTCAATAAAATGAACAAGCACAATATGTGTTAAGCTCGCTCCCCAGGGAAGGAAAATTGGTTCCTACTCCATTCTGGCAAGATCACTACACTGCCTTACTCATTTCCACTGAGCTAGCGCAGCCTTGGCACAAACTGAACTTCTCTGGGGGTGGAGGAAGCTGTTTGTGTCTCCCCATTTTTAGTTGGGAGAGGAATGCATTTTTAATCCAAATCCAGTATTAACAAGACTTACAGCTCAGTACAATTGTCTTGAAGAAGGTCGGGCAGTAATAGCGAGCCGGTACCACCACCTGAGGTTGGGAGGAAACCAGGGATAACTGCCATTTTCAAACAAGCCCAACAAGTCTGTCTCCTGTGCTACACAAGAGCCAGAGTGGGAGTTTTCCAAGTGTGGCTTAAGCTCCAGCACCTGATGTGCCCAGGAGCCTGGTCTAATTCTTCATCTCTTATTATTTCTGAGATAAGTGGTAGGAACATTTGCCCTTTAACCATTTATATCAAAGATAAGACCCAATAAAACAGTGCTGGGCACTAATACTCTTATTTCATATAACATATCAGGACAGCACATGTGCTTCAACGTGAGCACATACCCCTCTAGCATGTTGAACAGCAGGAGATTAATGCTTTTGTTATCCATTACCAGGAGGATTAAAAAAAATCATAGAATGGTTTGAGTTGGAAGGGACCTTAAAGCTCACGTAGTTCCAACCCCCCTGCCGTGGGCAGGGACACCTCCCACCAGACCAGGTTGCTCCAAGCCCCATCCAACCTGGCCTCGAACACCGCCAGGGATGGGGCAGCCACAGCTTCCCTGGGCAACCTGGGCCACTGTCTCACCAGCCTCACAGTCAAGAATGTCTTCCTGAGATCTCATCTAAATCTCCCCTCTTCGGGTTTAAAACCACTCCCTCTCATCCTATGGCTCCACTCCCTGATCCAGAGTCCCTCCCCAGCTCTCCTGGAGCCCCTTTAGGCACTGGAAGGGTCTCTAAGGTCTCCCCGGAGCCTTCTCTTCTCCAGGCTGAACACCCCCAACTCTCCCAGCCTGTCCCCACAGCAGAGGGGCTCCAGCCCTCGCGTCATCTCCGCCTCTGGCCCCGCTCGAACAGCTCCATGTCCTTCTGCTGTTGATGTCCCCAGCGCTGGAGGCAGCACTGCAGGGGGGTCTCCCCAGAGCGGAGCAGAGGGGCAGAATCCCCTCCCTCGCCCCGCTGCTGGGGATGCAGCCCAGGATACCGGTGGCTTGCTGGGCAGCCAGCGCACGTTGCCACTGAGCTTCCTCCTTCCCTGGAGCCAGCGCTTTGCCGTCCTCAGCTGAAAGGAGAGACTAGAACTGGGATCATTCGCCCAGACAAACAGCTCCGCTGCAGGCGCGTCCGAAAAGGGCCTTTTCGGGCGCTTTCCCGAGGCGGGACCCGCCGGGGCAGCACCACGGGGAGCCGCTGGGGGCCGGCCGCGCGCGCGGGCGGCTGAGGAGACGGGGGCGGGGCCGGCAGCAACGGCGGCAGATTGAAACGAGGCGTAACCGCCCCCAACGGTCACTCCTGACAGGACCAGCTCCCGTGCGGGCGTGTCCGCGGCGGAGCCGCGCGAAAAAGCTTCAAAGGAGGGGAATAAATGATCGTTTTGTTTCCCCGATAAGGACAAGGCTCTAAAGTTAATTAGGAGGAACGGCGTGGCTGTACGGCCTTCTTCCGCCGCCCCGAGTAACCGGATCGAAGCTGGATCACCCAAGACAAGGTTTTGCAGAGGAAGCACAAGATGGCCGGACAGAGCAGGGGCAATGGGCAGCAACGAGTAAAGCTGTGAAGCAGAACTGTTATGGTTTGGAGAACCCACACCAACTTATTGTCATTTAGATAATTATTCTCTGACCTGATGACCCCTCCCCACCCTGGGAAGGGGAATTGGGAAAGAAACAAGGAAACGCAAGGGTTGAAATATAAACATATTTAATAGAATAAGACTAAATAAATAATACTGAAGAACCAATACTGATCCTGATACCAATATGAAATATACAAGGATTATACTCAGCCCATTCTATGAGTAGGAAGCTGTACGCTCCCCAGCAGTGGTTGCTGTGGTCCACCCTGTCTAACCCTTGAAGGAGCAAAAATGGGGTTTTTTTTGTTTTTCCAGAAGTGGTTAAGATACTAGCTGGGGCACAAAGTGTGCCAACGTGGCTTCAGCGAAGGAGAAACAGTATAGCAAGTCACAATTCCAAGGATTAGGAACTACTGCATACAGTGAACACCAGACAAAAGTCAAGTCACATGCTGTTTTCACCCTCCTACTAGCCTTCTAATTTACTGCCTGAAGAGCTTGTTCACAAGTAGCAGGGAGAAAAAAGTGCATTCCTCAGTTTTGTAGTCACTGCTAAACACTGCTTATGTCATCGGGACACTGCTTTTATTTTCTTCCCAGGAAGAGGTTTACAAGCAGACTGTTTGCATTAGCATCCATTAATTACACGCATGAAGATCACAAACACAAAGATGACAAATATCACAATCCACACAGGCATGGGTATCCAACTTTGAGTGGTCTCTTCCAGTGCTACTTCTGCTCGGTTCTTCTCATTTTCCAGCAGCAATGTCTGTTTTTCCTCTTCAGCGGTCTTCACAGTCTTCCAAGCTGGTGACTGCCTCCTCTTTGAACATTTCCTGCTGGATCTATGAGGGGAAAATAAAACGTTGTTTCAGGTAACCTGAATTCTCATTGCTGACCTTACAGAGCCAACATCTGTTATCTTTTAGGGATAGAAACCTATCCTTTTGAAAGGAATCTTCCAATTAGGGCAGAATGAAAAAAAAAAAGTTAAACAAACCAAAACCACAAACCAAGTCTTCTGGATATAAAACAACAATCTTTTGAAACTAACCCAAGTACCACCTTTGTGCAGCTGGCACAGAGCGATAACCCAATGCTGCTCACTCTCATACTGGACACCTAGGGTTACCTAGGGAAAGGTGTTTGGGATATGGCATGCAAGGAATTAACAAGAATGCTACTCTGGGACATGCTTGCTATCTGCTCCTGTAGAGCTAATAGCAAAGTAGCACTGGAAGCATACTTTTCTGGCCAGCCTTCAGCTGAAGGAAGATCTACAGGTCAAGACCCCTTTTGATTCATGTATTCCCATACAAGAAAAAAACCCTACTTTCATGATTTTCTAACAGCAGCAGGAGACAATCTCCCAGGGTTCCCCTCTTCTGTCCATGCAAAACTCTGAAGAATAGGAGCGTATTTTTTACAAAGCTGTAAAAGAGGAGCTCAAACCTGAAAGAGACTCTAAGGAGTCTGCAGACACTACCCTGCTTTCAGTATCTAAGCAGTAAATTAAAAAGGCCACCCACATTTAAAGCCTACCTGAAGTTCATCTGTTAAAGGAAGTGGCCCTCTTCCACACCCACTCCCAGTTGTCAGTATCTCACTTTAATGCACTCTTGATACAGGTGTATTGAAATGGTGTCCCATCAGCCAGTCAATGCCTTTATAAGAAACCCGTTTTTCTGAACATCAGAAAGTGCCATTACAACTCTGCACAACTGCACAAGCGTCATTTTTGCTCAGATGCCGAGAAGGGCAGAAGTTGCTGAATGGCCTGGCAGGTTCAGTAGTGCAATGCAGTTTCTTTGCTGTTATGATCACATGGCAGTGGGCTCACAGGAATCCCAGGTGAAATTCAAATGCTGCACTTAAGGCACTCTTCAACTTCAAAAAGTCTTTTTATCTAGTTCCAGAAATTTCTCCACTAAAGCTTTCTTTTCTAAGCAAGAATTTCCACAAATCCTCTGCTTTCAAAGATGTTACTCTGCAGATAACCATGAGGGGCCTTCTCCAAAATGGGAAAATAAGCCAAAGGAAAGGTGATTGTTGACAAGAGGAAAAGACAGGTTAAACGCACAGTACCTCCTAACTCTGGGAGGCAAAGAACCAGAAAAGCACATTTCACCCTCACGATCTTCGTCAGTTTCGTCACTAGATGTTCCACTCATCTGAGGAAAAAAGAAAGTACGGTGAGAGATTCAATGAGCTTAATGCATAAGTTTTTCATTTCTAGCAAGCAAAGCTACCAAACAAGCTGCAGATTACTAGAGCAAGGCCACCTTAATTTCAAGGGGGAGGATACTTCATCTTTTGAGGTCCTGGTGTTATCAGAAGAAGTCTAATGAGAAAGAGTAAATGCACATCAACGATCACAGGAGTCTAACAGGGATGGTGCCCAGACATGAGAAACACCATGTTACTTGATGGGAAGTGATTCAGTGAATCGAAACTGCCTTGAAATAATATCATTTAAAGAGGATTGTTCTACTGGAGATAGCAAAAAAAGAAAACCAAAAAACCCACCCACAAACAACAAACCAACCCAGTCTTTGGGAAGTACTTAAAATCACCAAGAGATGAGGTTAAAATAAAGGCTGGTTGCCTGCGGTCTACCCTGTCTAACACAGATGCCTCTGGAATATTGACTGGTGTTCAGTATATCATTGTACTCTTGTCCACCATTTTCTCATCCTCCTGGAGAGAGAAATATTTAAACTGATTTATTACACAAGTCAGTGAGTAATGCACAATAAATGGTATTTTGCCTCTGGACACATCATCTAATCACAGCAGCTCAACAAACTCATCTGCATGGAAGGAAAACTGTGCTAAAATCAACATCCCTGTTACATTAATGCTTTACGGCCTCACTCAGGATCAGAGTCCCATTGTGCTGGGTGCCACCAACAGACAGAACTCTTGTGCCAAAGAGACCAACGGCCATGCCCTGCACAGATTTACCCACCATCTTGAACATTATGCAACAGGGTCCATTTCTAGGGCTGAAGCCTAAGTACTGTACTGTTCAACAGATTACATGTGTAGTGTTAAATGTAAGTAAGCGCTTGGGCAAAAAGATCAACTCAGAATCTCCTGTTTCAAAATGATCCGTGGCTGAATTTTAAGTGCTAAGTGGAATTTATCCTACAACTACATCAAAAAGTTCTCCTAAATATTCTCTTCAAAAGGGAATACCATCTTCTTTAAGATAGCCATCTTCTAGGTTACATGCTATGCTGAGAAGGAAGTGGAATGCCTTGAGGGGAACATCTGGCTACCCTGCCAGAATTCCTCTGGTATGAGCAAGCTCATTTGCTCAGAGTTGACTCAGGACCCTTACACTGCACTGTGAAGTGCACATTAGATAAATTCAGATAAGATGGGCAGAGAGACGATTATTGCAAGTTAACAATGCCATAATACCCTTTTCCTGTAAACAGCCTTGAGACTTCCGTGGGGACTGCTGCCAGCTGATGTCTCTTGTCCCTGCATCTGGTCTATCGGCAATTCACCCTCCAACAATATTTGTTCTACCTGTTAATATTTCAAGACAGAGTCATTAATGCAGGCTGTGGGCACGTAATTAAAGCCTCTCACCATGAGCTACCACAAAGTCTTGAATGCCACAGAACACAGACCATGTTCTCCTTATTCATACTGATTTAAGTGAGAAACTTCTTACATTTAAATCAACTTTACATTGTAACTGTATGTGTAGACTAGTCACAGGTGGGAAATTTGTACGTAACTAAAAGCCTGAGATAATTTACATTCCATGAGGAGCAATCCTCAAGATAGCTTGTACTTTATCACTAATTAGTCATGATATGTACTCTACTTTTAATTAGCAATCCTTTATCTAATTCTTTTATATTCAAAAATCTAATATATGTGAGAGAGATGGTCCATCATAAAGTAGCAACATTTTTCACTTCTGTCAGCCACTAGTTTCACAATTACTCTTAGGAGCATATCTAGTACGCACTGAAAGCTACTAGATCATCTGAATAGATGGAGCACAAGCCCAGTTTAACGTTCTATTGCCACAAATGGACCTGGCTTCCTTTAATAGTCATTGCTAGAAAGTCAGAATTAGGAGACAGCAAACAGTGATGGAAGTCCAGTCTAGGTTCACTTCTAGATTTAGGGATTGCTAGATGCCAAGGCATAATGAGATTAATGTATAACAAGAATAGATACTTTCCTCTGCTGTTATCTCAGCAAGACTGCAATCTGCATCCCGCAACAGAAGCTTCATACGATACTCAACTGTTTCCAGGTGTGAAGACTATAAACAAAAGAGAAAGCGGCAGGATGGACTGAAGAAACACCAATAACTTTCACTGTGGTATTAAAGGTCAGTATGTTTTCCAATAGCTAATGAGAAAGTACTTCTTCGGTGAAGCAGCTATAGAACTGTGAGTTTAACAAATACACGGTCCTCTCACAAAAGAAAGCTCAAGAAAGTGGAAGGCAGGCCATAGAAGGATGCTATAATTAACTGATTGGAGGTAATTGCTGCATTTGTCATGAGCTAATACAAAGAACATCAGTTTATATCAACTTGCAATTTCCTTCATTTAGCTGTAGATACATAAAATATTCATGCATTAGCAGCATTACTCACTTCAGCATAGCCAGAGGCAAAGGCTGCTGTCACTTTGAAGTCTTCTGTTTCAAAGGTTACCTCAGTACTTTCGTCTGAATGAGGAGAAACAGGGAGAAAAGGGCCTTAAAATATGAGCAAATTAGCCTGAAATATCTTTACCAGGTTGCATGATTTGATACTTTAAAGATGTCCTGAATTGTAGCTTTTTACAAATCGCATTGCTTAATTATTTGCTTGTGCATTCACTGGACCATTCTTTGATTACAGATGTGGTTTGTATGCATATGAAATGGCTTGCCGTCACCCAAGCAGCATCTGGGCAGGCACCTACATGACATGGCTCCAGAAACAGAGGGACTGCAAACAAAGCCAGCAGCGAGAAGCAGAGCTGAGTATCGAAACACATTTGAGGCTCTAAGCTAAAGAAGTGTTTAAGAGCCCGTTCATCTTTTGGGGTCGCATACCAAAAACAAGTGAACAGTCACTTCTCCAGCCCCACAGTGCAACCCAGTAGAACCAGTAAATAATCTTTTCCTTTAAATCATTTTCAATCACTATACAAAGGAGCTGTGTTTGAACGAGCTCTGCTTTTGTTATGACAGCTGCTATACTGTCAGATTAGTCCAATGCACAGCTGTTGGCTTAGTGTTTTTTCAAAACATGTCTAAACCACTCAGGATTTTGGAACTTTTTTTTTTTTTTTTTAAAAACAGCAACAGAAATCACCCCACCAAGCTAATTGCTTAAACAAAGCTGGATATTCATTACAGTCTGTAGAATAAATGGGAAGTTTGGCTTCATCTTTGAAGAAAACTTCAAAGGACATAACAATAAAGAAAAGGTGGAGGCAAAACAGCTTTTAGTACGAAGGAACTCCCCAAAAGGCTTTTTGAGATTAAAACACAGGATGTTCTACTTGAGTAAAAAGAGTGAAAATCCCTTTCAGCTCAGATTTTTCAGAATATTATAAGATCTTTGAAATGGTCCCCCTACTTCAGTCTCTTCATTCTGCCTCCTTTATCTGTTCATCCAGAATGCTTCTGCAGCATGATTTGATTTTCTTTTCATACAACTCACTGACATAGCCTTCATTTAGTTTATGCTTTCAGGGCTGAAGGTATTGCATTCAGGTACGTCAGTTTAAAAGAACCATATACATACAGATTAAGTACAGTCAAGTAATGCTACCTAACTAAAAGGTAGATTGCCTATGTTTATTTGATGTATCATAAAAGGGAAAAGGCATGTAAAATCCACAAATCAAAGATCAGTTTTGTTGGGGCTGTATAAATACAATAGGTTATTTTCAGCAATGCTCCTGCAGCACATTTCCATATATATTACACAGACTAAATTAATCATTTCTAGCACAGAAATATTGTGCATGACTGCATGCAACAGCTGCTCCTTCATGCATTGGTCTCTTGTGACCCGATTTTGATGATAACATTTGCCATCCCTATTTGGGGGGGGAGAGGAGGAACAGGAAAAAAAACTCCAGAGATCAGAGACTGTTTTAAGAAGCAAAATTGCCTAAAGCCACACCTCATTTACTTCCCCTTAAGAGGATGGAGGCTTCAGATCCGCTCTTTAATGCCCTTCTAGATTGTTTTCTGGAACAACACTCTTTCCTCACTCTACACTACGAAGTAAAGCAACTGGGACAAGATAAAATGAAACTACCTCAATGGCATTCACATAGTCTTTATTTCCATGAGCCACAGATAGGTACCAGTCACACAGGACATAAAATCCAAGTCATAGGTATAGACAAACACCACTAGCACTCAGATGAAAGGTGGTTTAGAAAGATGAGATTTTATATAAACAGAGCCCCCTTCAGCATCAGCACTCCTTTCATCAGAGCCTCACCAAATATTGGCAATCTTCCCATTTGATTTCTCAACATCTCCTCATGAAAGTCAGAAGGAAGCCTCAGGAGCAGTCCAGGGAAGGCCGGCAGGTGAGCCCATATTACAGTGGTGAAGCTGTTTACCCCCTGGCATCGGTTCAGGAACCTCTATTTATCAGCCAACAAAACATGGGAGGAAAGAAGAAAGAAGGGCACTGCCCCCCACAGATCATGGTGGGAACAGACCATGCAGATTCCAGATCGTGCTGCAATCCATATTTACTGTATTTACCTTCGCATTTAATTCTTCTCTGTCGAGACCAATGAAAAATAAAAATCACACAACACAGTACATTTGACAAGAAGTTCTGTCCCACTGGTGTCATTCATTCACAAAATATTGAGACCTTACCAAGCTTAATCACATAATGACTCCCTAGAAAGACCACTTCAGCTCCCAGTGCTGATGAGTTTGCCCTGACCAGTCCATCACCACCGCTGCAGCTCCACTCCGATGGCCTGCAGGCCTCGGCTGTGCCCACAGCAGCTCCCAGTGGGGATGTTTATCCAAGATAAAAGGTTCCAGTATTTCAGAGCAAGCCACTTACCACTTGACATGATCAGGTAGGGTCCTGATTGCTAACTAAAGCAGTATGCATGCTGGAAGGGCATCCTTTCCCTCACCCCAGTGGCGTTAGCAACTATGTGATGTCATAACTTCCAACAGCAACTGGTAGTGAAGTCAATCGGAAACAAATTTCACTTAGATGGAGAAAATCCTTCTCCTGGAAGAGCAAACGTTGGAAGTATCATCAGTATCATAGAAGCTTAATATAAAAGTTACATCTCAGACAGTCTCAAACAAGTTTATCCAAGAAAAAGCTAATCCTCATCTTTTATGGGAGCAAAATTGGAAAGATACAACTAAATTTCTGGAAGAAGTGCAAGGTGATGTATCAATAGGCAAAAGCAACATAAATACTGGGGTTTTTTGTTGTTGTTTGGGGTTTTGGTTTTTTTTGAAGGGCAAAAAGAAATACCATACTGCAGACAAGAGAGAGGTAAGGCTGTATGACACCACAAGGAACCTGGAAACCAAGCCCATTCCAGAGCTGCAGCTACCAGGAGCCCTGCCTGGCTGGCAAGTGCAAGTGCAGTAGAGATGGAGGGGAATGCAAGAGAGCATCAAAAACAAGAAAGTACAGGGATTTATTAAGGTGGCAAGGTGAAGGGATATGAGAATGTATAGTACGAACAGAATAACTGTAAATAAATTCTTTCAGATGGATTACACTACAAAAACCATGTTTCCAAAAAAAGAGCAAGATACCCTGTGCTTGAAACCTTTAAGGAATAAGACCAATACCTGAAGATCTCACAAGAGGAAAGATGTTTGCACCATCACACTCTCAGACACTGTTAGCTGACGGAATAAAGTCACAGTGGTGCTGTATACCTATTCAATTTAAAACATCAGAAGTCAGGAAACAGAGCGTGGAAAGCCATTTTGAAGCACTGATATTCCCTCAGCTGTGTAGTACCCAAGCTCACTGGAGCTAGCTCATATTAGAACAGTTGTAAGTGATGAAATCCTAGGAAGAGGTACTTTCTGCAGAATTCATTACAGGTCCTTTTACCCCGAAACAAACAGATGTAATTTCTAAACAAACAAAAAAAAAGAGCATTTACTAAGCACCTGCATTAAAAAGTACATGCCCAGAGAAGACTTTTCATTGCAATGACATTTTTTAAATACTGAGTAGATAATACAATGGAAAATGAAAGTTATTAAGTCATCCAGTCAGCTTTGAACACTTCAGTGAAGACCTCAGCCAAAAGCACAGCGGCTCTGGAACACTCCTTTCACAAACACGTGTGTGAAATACGCAAACAAGACCCAGGTATTTTGGTATCACATTTGGTATTTAGATTAAAATAAGTGTTAATAGTGAAGCCACGAATTATATCTTCCTCAGGAAATCCACATTAAACATTTGTCTTCCTTTGAAAAAAGCAGTTGTCCCATCAAAGGAAAATGCATTTAAGAGCCACCTGAAGTGCTTTTTAGCAAATAAAAGAGGCTTAAATATTCAACAGTAGCAGAACACCAAGAAGAGAGAAGACAAATACTCAAGTTCTACAAGTTATTCTTTTCAGGGGTTCCAGTCATTTGCTTTAAGCCCATCCACCCCTTCCCACAGCACAGTTAACTCCCAAACCAATTACACACACATTTTAATTAGTAGCCACATAGCAAACACATGCAAAATATTTATTCAAACTTCCAGAGTGAGGTTTAAACATATCCTGCTGTCACCTTATGAATGGCTTTAATACAGCACATTTCAGGGAGCACATTGCTGTGGATATATACCTCGAGATAGGAGGTTATTTTTTGCCCAGCCATTTTTCCTTAATTAAAATTTTATCAGTGAAGGCAGTGCAGGGCAATAAAGACTCAATTTCTATTTCTTTTAGTCTGGTGCTATTTTTCAACATAAAGGTAATCTTTGTGGCAACAGAAGCTCAAAGCATCATTCCTATGTGCTATTATAAAGCAATGAAGTTCAAAAGAAAAGCTAGTCAAGACAAAAGCCATTTAATGGAAGGAGATCAAGACTACAGGAACTCAGGTGTACACAGCCCATCATCTGCTGAACAGGTTAAAGCAGTTAAAGTTAATGACCACTTAGAAGCTTTATCCATCCTGCAGATTAGACTTCGCCTTTATTGTTCCTTCCAAATGTAAAATAGTTTAAAATAACAAAGTGTATGTCTGCTTCAAAGCGAGAGCTACTTCTACCTTCACAAAGGCAGGAAAAAAGTTATTCATGGAGCACTATGCGTTATATTTAATTCTAAACAGTATCTAATTCAGTTACTGCTGGGTATTCTTAGCACCACTTCACGTAGCTTCATAGGAGACAAGCATCGTCACCCAGGGTTGTTTAAAAGCTGTGCTCCAGTAACTGGTGGCTCAGTTTTGTTTATCCTTTCAAAGTCTGTTGCCAAAGTTCCCTCTGAGTCTGTACAACACAAGCACCTGAAGACAAAAACATTCCTAAAATACTACTTACATCAGCAAAAGGATCCCAGCTGATGCCGTCTCTCCGGATCACTACTCACCCACTCACGCGGTACTCCAGCATCCCCCATCGGGTCCCAGTGCTGCTCACATTTCCCGAGTGCTTTGGGGTCACATCTGTGCAAAATTGGTACAGTGATAACATTGGGTATTTCCCAATGGTAGCAAAGCAGCTGAACTCTACCACCTTCGAAAAATTGTTCCATCTAAAATTGTTTCCCTATGCTGTCCTTGAGAGTAGCACCTGTAGTTGGAAAAAAAACATAGTGAAATAGTTCCGTCATGCAAACTTTCTTCACTTATGCCCCTAACAGCAGCACTTAGGCATTTTTACTGTTTTCCCCCTATAACTAGATTTATTTTATAGCACTAACCTCTTTGCTACATTTTACAAAGAGGACACGCTTTTAAAGCTACCTGAACTGGCAAAGCAACCGCAGGGCTGGGACACAGCTCGATGCCACCTTCGGTTTGCAGCTGATTCAGGTGACACTCTCCTGCAGGAGGACGGGGCGCTCCTGCCACCACCGGCATCTCCCGACCTTCCAGAACCTTCCCCTCCCAGCGCTCCTCATCCCTCTCCCACTCCGGCCACAGCACCCACTTAGTTTAAGCAGGGTGAACCGCACCCGTGTTCAGTTTTCTTAATTTTGGGTCTGTCAGGCCCCCCTGCTGGCCTGCGGCACCCGGGAGGTCGGGGGCACTGGGGCCCCTCACTCCCACCCACAGCAAGAATTAGAGCCCAGGAGGAGCCGCCGGAGCTCTGCCCTCAGCTCCGGGCCCCGTACCTCCACCACCCCGCGGCTGCCCGGCCCGCTGCGCTGCCGGGGTACCCCGAGGCTGGCCCCCCTCTGCCCGCACGCCGTAAAAGGGAACCCCCAAAGGGCACCCTGACCCCGACGTGATTCGAACACGCAGCCTTCTGATCTGGAGTCAGACGCGCTACCGTTGCGCCACGAGGTCTCGGCACAACGAGCCCCGGCCTGCCTGCAAGAGCCTGAGCGCCGCCCCGCGCATGCGCGCGCCGCCACGCCCCTCCCGCCTCAGAGCCCTGACGGGCCCCACCGTGCAGGCCCTCGGGCCCCTCCGCCGCCCCGGGCCCACCCTCCTACCCC
>VFFE01007207.1:1047405-1140141 GCA_008921705.1 Burhinus oedicnemus
GTGGAAAAAAAAAAAAAAAAAAAAAAAGGCTTTTTTCTCTTGGTTACCACCTGGGACGCAGAAATCGCCCTGCCTGTAGCAAACTCAGCGCTCGAATCCAATGCTCTACGTCAAGCTGATGCTTGTGGGGCGTTTGGGTGGAAGCCGTCTGTCCTGCTGCAGAGCATCTGCCTCGGGGTCGCCTGGGCTATTCGCTGGTCCTTTTTCACATCTCCAGCAAAACCTTTAAGAATGTGTTACAAGATGAGAGTTCAAGCTGCAGCTTTTTTCTTGGCTTGTCTCCTACAATTTGTGCACGTACCCTTCCAGCTCACTGCACAAACATTTCTTCATCTCAAACCAGCGCAGCGCAAGCTACCCTGGCAGGACCACCTCCCTCCCCAGCCTGGCTGCCGACGGGGGCTGCACCCCGCGCCCCCGCACACACCCGTTTTGGTCCCCGACCCGGCTATTGTCATGCAAATAAACATCTGTAGGCTCCCTCGCTCCCAAGTAAGCCAATATTTACAAAGGGGCTCCACTGCCTATCTTGGAAGTGAGCCTGAGGCGATGCTCTGGTTGTTTTGATCATTAAAACTGATTTTTCCCGACACTCCAGCATCAGCTCCAGCCCCCGAACCCTTGGTACAAGCAGCTCTTCCTTTCAGACAAGGTTACTTCTCCATCCCCAGGGATGGTGCGTGGTTGTCGCTGGCTCCTGCCAGCTTCACTCCAGCCCTTTGGCACTGGAGGAAGAGCTCGGGGCGCACGGGAAGGGGCTGAGCCATGGGACATCCCCCCGCAAGCCCCGGTGGGGACCTGGCCAGGGCAGCCCACGGTGAGAGGGGCCACCCTCCTTCGTGCACCCCACCGACCGCTTCAAGGGAAGTTGGATGCTTCCCTTAGTGTAATAGGATTAAAGAAGGATGATTGCGGGGGGGAACAAATGCATCTTTGGGGAGCACGGCTCTCCTTCCTGAGGTGGGACAGAGGTGAAAGCTTTCTCCATAAACCCTGGGAGCCCACGGTACAGATAAGGCTCGTGTTGTACGGGGGGATTTGCAGAGAGCCCAGCTGTACGCTGAGCCAGCTCTGTGACGGAGGGGACAAGTCACATCTTGCACGCGTCTACAGCACCCAGTACCCCAAGGATGCCCGTGAGCAGCCAGGACACAGGCGGTTTTGCAGTCTCAGCTTCAGGCTCCCTGCTCAGCCATGGGGGGTCCCTGCACCTCCCTTCCTCTCCCCAGAGGGCGGAAAAGCCTTGGAAAAGCACTCGGAAAATGCTGGATGGACATTTTATAATTAATAATGAATTTTAGCTCATTGCCACCAGCATTATCTACTACAGTATCACTCAGGTCCAGTTGCTTCTGGAGCGGAGAATCAAAAGCCAGATGGAAGAGTCAAAGGCAGGCTGTCTGTCCCTTGGGAGGGCAAGAGGACATCCTGAACAATAAGCAAACTCCCAGTTTAAAAATGCCAGGGGTTGTGCAAACGTGGGGGAGAGAGAGAGACAGGGAGAGAGTGTTTGTGCTGTGACAAGAGCTGTCAACTTCCCAGCCTTCGCGGTCTCAGAAGCATACGCTGCCCTATTAAAATGCTGCCACTGGAAAGAAAGGAAAAAAACCAAAACCCATTCGCTTTTGCCCACCGTGGATTTGTCCACGGAAGCTGGCTGGGCGGCTCGGAGGGGCGAGTGGCGCGGGGCTCAGCTCTGGGCAGGTTTGCTACAGAAAAGCAGCAGGCTGGAGTCTGGTGGGAAACAATGCGCAGATGAAAGAACCTTCAGCCATAAATCTAGAGGTCAAGTCATTATGATGGGGGAATCAAAAAGCACCACAAGCCATTTATGAACACAATAGAGGTCAATCCAGGAGCAAACCATTTTGCTCGGAGCCATGGTGGAAAACATATTGTTGCTTTGAGAGCTACATCCATCCAGGGAGGTGGGAAGTTCTCTTCTAAAATAACTGTAGCTCGAGCGCTTTAACACTCATACTGCACTCGGTTCATTTATTGTGTTTTTAGATGCACGGATAATGGGTGTGGGTGAGTGTCTGCCTGTCTCAATTGTACGTGCAACATTAATTAAACACCTGGCCTGGGAACCCCTCACTGCAGACAGGAATATTTGACACAGGGAAAACCTGAACAGGCCCAGAGCTGCCGAACACACACGGCGTGTGCAGTGCATGCGTAGTGTGTACACCCTGTGTGCACCGTGTACAGCGTGTGCATAGTGTGTGCACCGTGTGTGCACCACACACAGCGTGTGCGTAGCATGTGCGCAGCGCGCTGTGTGCGCGCACCGTACATCGTGTACCACGCTTGCACAGCATGCACAACGCGAGCACAGCGTGTGCACGGTGTGTTTCCAGCAGAGCTCCCAGCTCATCCCAGACCGGCCTGGGGGATGCTCACCACGAGCGGGAGCCCCTGAAGCATCGTCCCGTCATGCACCAGCCTCCTCTCCAGGGCTGTTCTCAGCGCAATGCCGAGCCTCCACCTAGACACGAAATCTCGGGGCGGCCGTTAGCTGCACATCTTTCACTGCCAAACGGTGATGGATCTGTAATCTAAGAGGTTTAGCAGCGAAGGTTGCACAGTAATGAACTGGGCCAACCCCCCTCAACCTCACAGTAATAATTTAGCTTCTGTAAAGCCTGACTGAGCAAAGCTGCCCGTGATTTGCCCCAAACCTCTGGCTTTTGATGGTCTCCCTGGAGCACGCGCCTGCTGCCAGAACAGCCCCAGCTCCATGCTGCACTCACACGGGTGACGCCTGCTCCGACCGTCATTAGCAGGGAGTCAGCTTGTGTGTCCCCCAGGAACGGGGCGCTGCCAACCAAGCCAAAACGTGGGTGCATCAGCATTAACCTCAGCCACCCTCGGTGCCTTGGCGAAGCAGCTCCTCATGCGCTGCCTAAGTAAAAGGTTGATGCAGCCCCAGAGGAGACGTTACAGCCGGCACTAACCACAGTGTTTTCCATCGATCCGTGCATGCCAGGCTGAAAACTGCTAAGCCCGGTGGTGACAAATGACAGGGAAGCCGGACCGCTCTCCTGGCTGGCCCCTTGTGGGGCACCTCATATGCCACCACGTGCCCTCTCCCGTGCCGAAATCTGGCGCCCAGCTGGGAAATACCTGTCTGGGAACACTGCCCTGGGACTGCACCGCTGGATCCCACAGCTCACATCGCTTGGGCTTAAAGAGGGGAAAAAACAAAGTGCCCCCAGCCTCCCGACCCCGGGGTCTGGCAGACTGAGACCACGCACAGTCCGTGCCTCCGTGCCCGGTCCCAGCTGACTGCCACCTCCGAGCCGACTCCGAGCAGAACATCCCACACCAGTCAGCTGCTTCCCACCACAGCCCGGACAACGGGCATCCAGCAGAGAGGATTTAAAGCTCCTCAGCTGCACCTCGTGTTATTGGTGCTCCTGGCCAGGCTCAGGTTTTTGTGCTAAATCCTTCAGATGATAAGAAAATAAAATAATAGCCATGTTGGTTCTGGATGTTGGCTGAGCCAACAAATCTCCTCCGAAGGGGAGCTGTCAGTGGCACATACAGCTCTGTTTGCCGAGTGCGAATCTGGTCTGGGAGCACTGGGCAAACCCTGGAAAGGTCGAGCCGGTTAATCACGGGGGGAGGATTTGTTCTCCAAGCGTGCTCGTCCCCTGCAGCGGGGGATCCTTGGGGGTGTCAGCCTGCTCAAGTCAATACCCCCCATGCCAATGGGCACCGAGCATTTCCCCTTTCCTAGGGGCTGTCCCTGCTGTTCTCCAGCACCTCTTGCAAACGGGAGCACCGGGGACATTGCAGCTGCTGGTGTCTGAAATGAGATCTGGAATGCGGGAACCGGGCACCGAGACCCCGAAAACGATCCCCAAACCCTGGGGGGCCCTGGCTCACCGACACCAGTGTGCAGAGCCTGGGGCTGTTCGGAGGGTATCCGAGCGGGGATGTCTGCCTGAGACGCCTCCGGGAAGGCACAGCACGCAGGGAGCTCCAGTATGGCTTCAGCGGTGGGTGGGAAGGACGCACAGACAGGGTAGGGGAGAGAGGGGGACCGTGGGGACGGCCACACGGTGCAAGGCGGATGCTGGACCACCGTGGGCTCAGGGGGTCTCCATACAGAGAAGGGAAGTGCAGTATGGAAGAATATAAGGATTTCTGCTCTGGAGGACACGTTTGTGCTATAAATATCCCTGGAGTGAATCTCAGGTGCCCCAAGCTCAGGGATTTTGGCTCGTTTGCCAAACAAGAACAACCTCCCGCTGAGCCTCATGGCTCAGGTGCGGGGGGGGGGGTGTGTCACACACCGAGGTGTCCCCCTCTACCCGTGGCGTGGGAGGTCCTGGTTCGCACCGGTCACACAGGGAGCAGCATCTGAGCAGGGTCAGTGTGTCTGGTGCCTCTGAAACGCGCTGGTGTGCTGCACCCGCGGGACCAGGCAGGGCAGAGGCATGGAGAATGGCTTCCTGGAGTCACAGACATTTGCTTGTGACAGACTTTAAAAAAAACCAAACACAAACCCCTAACCAGCTTGGTTTTTACATTCAGTCAATTCTGCCGCAGCAGGACAACTTACCAGCCAGGGGCCAGGGTCTCTGGCACTATGATTCCAGGAGGAACAAGGACTGGCCCTGGCTTTTGAAAACGCCTCCAGATCTGTCTGTTGAGACTTGTTGGAGCAAGGGCAGGTCAGCTCACTCAGGAGGGAAATCTCTACCCCGCTGGGATGCAGGGTCCCTCCAACACAGGCTGCTCAGGTCCCGAGGGCTCAGCGCTCAGCCGGGCTGGGTGTCCAGGCAGAATTGCTGCAGCACCTGGATAACGTCCATAGCATCTGCTTCTGCCTCTCGGCAAGGTCATTCCCATGCTTGGGCTCTCCCCTGGCCACGCAAGTATTTGGGAAGAGGGAGGGGAGAGAAAATGAGAGAAGCTGCAGGGTAAGTGTGTTAGAGCAGATTAACCAGCTCCCCCTGCGCTCCCCCCGGCTCGCTGCTGCTATCAATGAGCAAAACCATTGCTCAGCCCCGGGCTCCCCTTCCCCTGCACCATCCCAGGCACAGGAGCTCGGCCGAGCAGCCCCCCAGCACCCTGAGACACCCCGAGACAGTGCAGGCAGAGGGTGATGCCCAGGGGGGAGCTGGTCCTTGGAGAGGCGAGAAGAAAGGAGGCAGCAAATGTGCCCCCCCCAGCATTCCCGGCGTACCGAGGGGAAGGGGATGGGGTCCCGAGGCACGGCTCGGCGGGTCGCACACACAAGTCTGCTCCTCACACTGCCGTCTCCTGCTCCGCGCTGGACTCTTCTTTCTTCCTCTTCATCTTGCAGAAGCCATGGAGCCCGCAGAAGCAAGCAAAGGTGAACTGGGGCATCACCTGGAGCAGGAGAGGGTTGGGAGCACCCCCGGGAGACCTGGATAGGGACAGAGAGAGGAGTCAGGGCAGCTCCTGCAGGTGCATGGGGAATGCATGGGCAGGATGGAGGGCGTAGGGCAGATCCCCAAAATCACAAAACCGGAACATCACCCTGCACCGGCGTGCATCTCCCTTCCCCGTCCTTCATCGCATCCGAGGCCCCCAGCCACGCACTCCCAAATTCCCCACCCAGTGAAAGACGAGGAGATTAAAACTCCCCCCTCAGCCCCTCTCCTCAAAAGCAGCGAACAATCGGGACAGACGTGGGGACAGCTTGCAGCGCCTAATGCATATTCCAGGGCCCGGGAGGTGAGGTGCCCTGGGAGCGCCCCGGCGCAGAGGCAGCACCAGCGGTTACGGCACAATGAGGCACAGCTGAGAGCGGAGTTCACTCTCTTTGTGTCCGTTTCCAATGGATAAAATAATGCCCCAAAGCACAGCCCACATTATGGCCCAACAGCTGCAAAATGTAATTATGCAAATGAAAGGCTGGTTTTTTTAAAATAAATAACAAATACTCGCAGAAACACTATCTGAAGTGAAACCTTCATTTTCTCCCTACTTTATTTTTTAGCTTTTGTACAGTTTGCAGATGACCAGCTCTGATTTTGCCCCAGAAAAGGCGGTGCTGGTGCTGAAAGGGAGCCATGCCCAGCCCACTCAGTGCCACACTGCCCAGCAAGCTACATCCTCACCACCACGGCGGTGCCTCCTCCAGCCGTGCAGAGAGCAGAGGGACCGCAGCACCCACAGCACGGTCACTGCGTGGGGCTCCCTGCAGAGCCTTGACTCGGCATCTGTTCCCTGTCAGCACCAGCACAGAGAGGGAACAGCTCAGGGCCTCAGTTTACCCATCTGTGAAATGGGCGTGATGCTCAAGCTGTCCAAGGGCTAAGAGGAAATCTCAGTGTATGAGGCACTGTCACCTCCCAAGGCTCACAGCCACCAACAGTAGCGAGCAAAGAGTAACCCCCCCCCCAACAGCCAGGCACTGCTGAGAGCCCCCAGCCTGCTGCCTGCAGCCGGCAACCCCGGCAGAGTTTGGAGCAGCCCTAATTCACAGCAGGGACAGCTGGGAGAAAATTAACTACAGGGAAAAAAGCCAAAGCAGGTGGGGCCCATGGACCCCCATTTCTCTTCACCAGCGGTGATGCTGCAGGGGGGTGATGCCACATCCCTGCCTTCCCGCTTTCCCCTTTTCCAAGGGGCCCAGCTGCAGCACAAAGCAACCGGCAGCAGCGAGAGGCATCCCATTTAATTCACTTCTGGCACTGCTCCCCCTCCCCAGCCATCTGGGTACCTGTCTAGTAGCTCCCAAATTAAATAAGGCTACCTCTGGAGCTCACAAATAATGACAACAGGCTCTTTAATGAGTCTCCCGTTCTGAATGGCTTCTCAGCATAGCGGCAGGTCTCCGCGTCTCTCTTTGTGCTGCTGCTTTTTGTTACCAGCCTGAGAATGGGATTTTGGAGGGAATGGCTGGGGCGGAGGGGCTGCGTGGGGGCCAGCCCGCTGGGGTGGGGGGCTGCTCACCTCCCGGCCCCAGCGCCCTCCCAGCGTCGCACAGCTTCAGTGGGGAAGGGGCAATGAGGAGGGAGAAGAAGCCTCTGGGAGCCGGCATCCTGGTTTGGCACGCTGGGACTGATCCGGCACTGCCAAACCCAGATATATAGAATCATGGAATCGTTTAGGTTGGAAAAGACCTTTTAAGATCATCGAGTCCAACTGTTAACGCAGCACTGCCAAGTTCACCACTAAACCATGTCCCAGGGCAAACACCCTCCTCGCCCGTGCAGGGCTCCCACCCAGCGCCGTCCCCGCTGTTTAACACTCGGCGTATTAACCAGGCAAACGCTGCGCCAGACCTCCCAGGCAGCCCGGGCTGAGCAGCTCTCCGTCCCCGTGGGTGCCCTTCCCCGCTGCACCGTGCCACCCCACGTCCCCCCCTGTGCCCGGCCCATCCGTCCCCCCCCTTGCAGACACAAAGCCGCCCCGAGAGCCTGGGCGGGCCGGCTGGGACCCCGGCGTCCATTAGGGAGCTATTGATATATTTAGAGGAGCTTGTAACGCGGAGGCTTTTCAGACTGACCCTCTGCCTCCCATTCAGGCAGCAGACAATGATGAATGAGCCCCGGAGAATGGAGGCAGCCCAGCTGAGGCTGACGCTCCTGTTCTTCTTGAAAAGGTAGAAAAAGGATCCTGAAGGAGCAAGGAATAATTAAAAAATAAATGAACTGGCTTGGGCGGTGATGACAGAAGCCCTGCCTGATTTGCAAGGGCTGGGCATGCTTCACAGACCCGCGCTGCCCTTTCTATTCAAGGCAGAAGATCCTTTGGATAAAACTCCACTGCAGCAGAGAAAATGCGAGGAGCATTAAAAATGTAAAGCTAGAGAATTCTCTTTAGTCAACTGCATAACCCCAGGCCGTGTTTGTCACTGTCACAGTGATGAATTGGGAGCTGTCTGAAATCAGCATGCTCACTTTAATAATGTCACTTTCCCCGAGCCCTAAAAAATGTCTTTCTGAACCAGCTGGACGGAGTCTATTCCTTAGCCCGGCAATTACCCATTTCCCTGGGCTTCGCTGGGCAGCCGGGCAGCTCACACCAGCATGGCCAGCAGCTGAAAGGGGAGGTGCTGGGCAGGGAGAGCCCGGGATGTGGGCAGGGGTGCGGGCAGGGATGGGCTGGGGCTGCCAGGTGACACCAGTGGCCACTGGAGCCGGGTAAGGGGTGCTCAGGCGCCAGGAGCTCTTGTTTCAGCTGGTTTGCTTACTCTGCCCCAGCTTTACTCTTTCTGAGAAATGCCATTGAATTAACTTTTAGCTGCTTGGTTGGAAAAAACAACATTAAGTTTTGCATTTTAAACCCTGAATTTCAAAGCTGCCTTTTGCCGCCAGCGTGTCGTTTTTTTTCCTGGGAAATGGGATCATTTGCAATGGAAATTGGTCCCATATTTTTGCAGGGAATAGAATGGAATTAAATCATTTGTAATGAAATGTAGAAAAGTTCCCAGAAATTTCATTTAATTTGCCTTTCATGATAGCTGGTCCGTCCACCTCTACAGCCAAGATTTTCAGGAGTGACCGATGATTTGGGGATCACCAACCTGCTTTTCTAAAATCTGCAGAGCAGACACCCTCAGAAAAGTCTCCCGAGAAGCGCCGGGGGCCGCAGTGCTGTGCTCACGGGACTGCCACAGATTTTCTTCTGAAGCATGGCAGCTCCGTGCGAGGCAGACGCTCCCTGCACGGAGGGATCCCTGCCTGGGACTTCTGGTCATTTCTTTTTTAAGCATCGGATTTGCAGGTCCCGCATCCCCGGGGCTCGCTGCCGGGGCACGGCCCCTTTCCCACACTCCCTATCCTCCTCCTCCTCGCAGCCACAGGATCCATCCAATTTAGCTATTTTTCAGCCAAGCTTTCAAAACCATTATTTCCTAGAGTTGCTTTTCTCCCCCTCCCCCGCCCCCAAACCTTGGACATCTCACTCCTTACAACCAGACCTAAGATAAAACCAGCTTCAAAGCAGTTTCTATAATGAGCAGCAGTGCATTAGAAACCCAACAACAGAGGAGAAGAGACCGGGATAAAACTAACCTGAAAAGAAGCACCATCCCTTTAAGGAGAGATAATGAACAGAGAAGCTGTTGCTTGGCATGTTTGCAGAGAATCGCTAATTAAAACATCGCTTCTGTAAAGTATGCTGATCCCATTGATTCTTCCCCCCACACAGTTAATTTGCTGCTAGGAAGGCAAAGTCGCAAGGGTCCTCATTATAAAAATTTCACTGGCTGCAGCTAATGGTTGTAATTAATAGGTGCAATAAATTTCAAATGGGCAGCCAGGGTGTTCATTAGCTGTGGGCTGACTCAGCACCGGTGGCCTCACCAGTTACTAAATAACCCATTTCCAAGCAGACGGCAGGAGGAAGGTGCTCTGTGGCACAACCAGCGCATCCGTAATTCCCTGCCGAGAGCAGAGCTGAATAAATAATTCCCGGCAAGTCCCGGATTTGTCTCTTTTTGTCTCGTTGGTGAATTGTCCACGCAAACCCCCTCCAGCTCTCAGCCAGCTAATGGGGCAGGTTTTCTCAAAGGTGCTGCCGCAGCCAAGTGACCTGGATTTCGTGTGGGATCAGCACTCGAGGAACTGAACTCTGATGCAAAGGGCGGGTAAAAACCCAAGGATGATACCACGTAGCCAGGCACGGATCAAACCCTAGGGAAGCAGTTCATGCAAAGCACAGACCCACGCGTGCCCACGCAGCTGACAGGTCTCCCTGTTGGAGATGTGGGCTGCAGCATGATTTTTAATGCCCCGGTCCTGCTCTGGGCATCCTGCACAAGGGCTGAGCTTTAAGATCTCCCCAGGCTCCCACTGAGCATCATCCCCTCCGTAGGAGGTCCCAGTGCCGCAGCCCTGTGCGTGCACCAACCCTGCCGGGGGCCACCGGCGAGGTGCTGGGCATTCCGCTGTGTCCCATCAGGGCTGGGTGCTGTCACAGCTTTGCTTAAAAACCCCCAACTTCCCAGTTCATTATCATGTCTGTAATTAAAATACTAATAATTGGCCCTCTCTCCCCACGTTCTCTCCTGGGACCAGCATCCATGGGGCCAGGCGACCCAGCAAGAAGCTCTTCCCGTGCACCATCAATGCTGCACAGAGGCAAACCCCATCCCAAGCCCTGCGGGCAGCAGCGGGCGGTGACGCCAGCCCCTGTGCTGGGATGTGGGATGAGAGCCCTGCTCGCCCCGGTGGTATTCGGGAGCTGGTGCCCTGTGCACGAGCCGGGTGGCTCTCACATCCCTGGAAGCCAAAATCATGGCTGCTGCCACGAGGGATGTCTGGGGGCCGACATGGCACCGCGGGGGCTCTCTGCCGGGGCATGCGGTTGCGATTTCCCCTCCCTGCAGGGCAGCACGGGACAAGCCTGTGCCTCACCCGCCAGCAGCTTTGGGATATGGGAACTCCACACCCAGCTCCTGGAGGAAGCTGGGGACGGTGGATGCCTCATTCATAACCGGCAGTTATTATCTGTAATTAGTGGCTTGTCCTGCTCCGCACATTTGTAACCAGGAGCTCAGGAAGGACTGGGGACTGCTGGAGGGGTCCGACTGCTCCAGCACCTGGGTGCTTCTGGAGACGGAGCTGCCCAGGAGCGCCTTTGCAGCGGCTCTTCTTCGCTTCCTGGACCAAGGATGGGATTTCAGCCACTGCCATTTTCAAAATAGGTGTGTGCCTAAGTTCTCTAAGATGCTTTGAAAATGCCGACCTGATCTACTGTTTTATTTAATGCTGTGAATGTTTTATAAGCACAGTAGCCGAGGTTTTTTTTGCTTTGCCCGGCCCTGGATGTGGGCAGTAATCTCAGCCGCACGGGGCTGCAGGCAGAGGCTGCGCTAATTGAAAGGTGACTGGAGCTGCTGCTGGGAGCGGGATGCCAGACAAGCTGAGAGCTCACCTGGTGCTGGCAGCATCTCCTCTTCGCCATGGACCTTTTCCAGGGGTCCCTGCCAATGCCTTCTGCACAGCAGGGCTTTCATCGAAACATTTGTCCCGTGCGTGTCTCCCCCCTCGCCTCCCGCAAGCCTCTGGGGATCAAACAGACTGAAAACCACAAGGCAAATCTCACTGCTTAAGCCCTTGTGCATTGCCGGGGGTACTGGAGCTGGACAAACAAGGGCAAGAAAGAAAGAGATTTGGCAGAAAGCCGCCGGCCCTGGTTCCTGACCGCCAGACACCCCGACCAGCGTGCCCACTCGGTTTCCTCCCGTCCCGGCTGCTCTTGAACACAGCACTGCAGAAATGCAGTCGGTCGTGCTCTCTCCGTTTCTTTCCTGCTTAATGCCTGCCTTGCTAAAAGAAAAATCAATAGCATAAAGGGTAGTGAGAGCAAGTCTCAGGGGTGGAGTATCTCGCCGGCATAGTGCAGACAGACTGCCAATAATCCTGCTCTGAGCCGCTTTGCCCAACAGCCACCGAAATATTAATGGGGGCTGCCACCACTCCAGCGGGGGTGTTTCCATCCCTCCGTGGTCTCCTGACAAGAGGCAATTGCCACTCGGGGGTGAGGTCTATGCCCCGGCACCAGCATCCCCGCTCCCCGATAGCTCTTTCCCCCTGTGCTCGTGGGAGTGCTTGCAGTGATGCCAGGGGCTTTGCCAGGGGGCTGGGGGCTGTGCCCCCCTCAGGGAGCCACCGCGGCACAGCACCCACTAACCCACTGGGACCATCCAGAGAGGATTTTGCTCATTACTTCCCCAACACAACATTGTGGGTTGCAACAAAGCGAATGGCAAAAATGGGCCCCCCCCTGTATTTTTGGTTAATTTGCCCTGTTCTCCCCTTCTTGGCAGTTAATGGCACCTCGGCTCTGGGCTCCCCATCCCCGGCCTCGCGCTGGGTCCGGAGCAGCCCCGGGGTGGGAGCGGCGGGGCCAAACCATGCGTGTCCGCCGCAGGGATGGGCCCTGCTCGGCGTGAATGGCTCGGGGCGGCCATTGTCATGGGTGAATTTTCTGAATGAGCAAATCCTCATTAAAAAATAATTAAAACAGCCTGGTGAGATTGGCTTAATTCCTTTCATTTTGACTGATGGTGTTTAGTTTTGATGATTTATGTGCCACAGCCTTGCCAGCTCTCATTCTTTCATTGTTGGAACTCATGGGATTTCATGATTTTCTTCCTTCCACACCTCCCTGAGTCATGGGATTACAGCTGAATCTCAGCTTTCTTTTTTTTTCAATGACTATTATTTTTAAAGATGCATTCCAGGCTGGTGAAATAAACTTGAAAGCCTGACACCTAATGACTCAAAGCTCAGGAAGTGAGAAAAAAAAGAACAGCGAAATTGCTCGCTTCCTGCTTGGGGAGGGTGGTTTGTAACCCCCTGACGTTGTTCGGGTGCCGACGGAGGCGGCCGGGTCTGTGGTGGTGGGGTCTGCAGCGATGAGGTCTACAGTGATGGGGTCCGAGGTGGTGGGGATCTGCGGTGACAGGGTCCCTGCGGTGATGGGGTCTGCAGCAGCACCTTCATCTCCCGCCCCATCCAGCCCAGCTCTGCCAGGCTGCCATGCTCGCAGACATTGCCTTTGCACATTTAAGAAGTGCAAATTTGCCAAGTCCCGCTGTATAATTAAACCTGTCCTTCTCATGTGCTCCCTGCCACCGCCTCCCCTCCAGTGTCCTCATGGCACCGGGGCTGGCCATGGCCTCATGGACGCTGTGGGGATGGATCCTGCCTGGGACAACCTGGGTGGCTCCAGGTTCTGTGCAACCCGCTGGGTCCACAGCATCCCTGGAAGGAGCACGGTGTGGTAGGGAGATGGGGCTGGAGGTGCCTGGGGTTTTCTCAGCCCCTGCAAGCCCCTGCTCGGGACAGCCGACAACAGCAGAAAGGGCTCCTGCCATCACCTGGGAGCCGTTTCGGTGCCGGGTTAAGGCAGTGGCCATAGCCCTTGGAAGTGCCCTTGGTCTCCGCCTGATGCTTTTGTTCTGTGGGGCTGCAGGTGGGGATGCTTTGAACCGTGTGAGAAAAGCTCACTGCCAAAGAAAAGCTGCTCCCACCGCCCTCGCAGCCCCCTTTGCCGGCACCCGGCGCTGCCGAGCGCCCTTTCAGCTCTGAATGGGGACAACGGCGCCTGAAAGGCCGTGCCCCCCGCCATCCCCGTCCCCCTTTGTCTCTCCCTCTGCTCGCCACCCCCTGCCCCATCCGTCTTGCTAAACCTCGAAGGCCCCGCAAGGCTTCAATGCCCCCTTTCACTTGTTATTTGTTACCAAATAAATATGGGTGATTAAAAAGGGATCAGGAGTCCGTGCGGTTTGCAGAGGTGCCTGGAAGGTGGAGTCCCTCCTCTGTGTAGCCCATGGCTTTTCGCCCTACATGAGTTAGGAAGAGCAATCACATAGGAATAAAAAGCCATAGACCACAGCAGAGGGCTTACCCAGGATAAGGCAGCAGTCTTTGGGGAAAGAAAAGGAGAAAGGGAAAGGAGAGGGGGGGGAAAAAGTAACCCCTCTAAGTTGTCCTCCCTCCCTGTGCCCAGCTGGGAGCATGACAAGCTCCATCCCTGCATGGGGACCACAGCCTCCCAGCTCGACCCTCCAATAATAGGGGAACCTCCCACCCAAAACCCCCTCGGCACCACGGCGTCATGGGGAGGTTTCTCCCAGTTTAGTCCCAGGTCAGAAGGACAGAGCCAAACCTGCCGTGTCTGTCCCCTCAGCAGTAACCTGCCAGCGTGGTGGCCCGACCCCAGGAGGAGGACCCAGCGCCCTGCCTTTTCTCCTCTGAAGGCTGTAATGAACTGTGATTGCAGGGACAACAGTCTTTTGCAGCAGAGGTGATGTTTAAAAGACAACATGCCATAGCCTGAATCAATGGCAGCATGCCCAAGGCGCAGGCAATGAAATGGTTTATTTTCACTCTCCCAGTGTCCTGGCCACAGCTACACCTTATCTCTGTCAGTATTCCACAGCACGTTTTTTTGTGCTGCTTTTCAGGATCCCAATAAACCTGATAAACCTTGAGTTATAAACCAGATAGTCGCTCTGGTTGCAAATGGAGCAGCACAAATTTACGCCGGCAGATCAAGTGTCCCTTTCCGTAGAGGACCACCTTGCTGTTCGGCAGCCGCTTCGCTTGCCGCAGCCCAGGAGCCCCCAGGGTAAATCCCTTTTGCAAGCAAGAGGGGAAAGCGCTCACCTTGGGGTATAGCTGTACCCTGTCCTGTAGCTGTTTTGAAAGTCTGACCCTTTGGGCCACCGAGGGACTTGCCCACAGTCACGGAGTCGCTCAGCAGCAGAACTGGGAACCGAAAACCTTCCCTCGGTCCCTCTGTCCCTGCAGCTCACCTGGCTGCGGATGCTCAGTGGCGAGAGGTGCATCCAACAGACCCGCCTTTGTCGGCTGAGACAAAGGGCTAAAGAAAGGTCTGGCTGCAAACCCTCCTCCCGCTCGATTCCCCCGCTGCTGCCTTCCCCTGCCGCCTTCTGGGGGAGCCTCTGTCTCCGTACCCACAAAAGAGGCGTCTCAGGACAAGGTGAGCAGCTCCAGCAGCTCCTCCGAGAGCCGGACACAGACCTTATCCTTTACCAAAAGCCTCTGCACTTCCCTGCCCCGGGGGGAGCCCCTCCGGCGGCACCAAAACTGCCCAGGTTCTCCCTGGGAAAGCGCTGGCCTCTGCCTTTATTCAGTTCCCCTGCCAGGACGCAGGCTCGTTCAGCAACAGTGACTGCTAATTGCCAGGAGCTGATGAGGTCAGCTCTGCTATTGAGTCTAGGAAACTCCCTTTCTTGTTGCCCTAGCAAGAATCCTTGGGAAATTCAATGTTTCTAAAACTATACAGCAAGCAGGTTTGGAAGTAGGAAGGATTTTGCACCCTGCGGTTTGTAATAGCAGCGAACATGACTTTGACCTACAAACCAAACTTCTGAAGCAAACGGGTAGCTCTGAACTGGCGTTTTCCCAAGGTCTTTCCTCTTTTAACTCCCATACATGAATGGCAAGAAAAAAAGGCCACCGTGTGCCCCACCTTCCGACACAGTCACGCTCCCTTCCCGGCCCCTTCACTCTGCGGGTGGCAGCCGCAGGACGGTGCACCCGCGGGCCGCCCGACACACCGAGCTCTGCAGGAGCATCGTTTGGCCCCCGCGTTGTGCCCCTGGGTGCAGGTGTTGCGTGTACCCCAGCACGTGCCCGTGGGTGCTGCACGCATGCCAGGAGCCCCGCGTGGGTCTCTGCCCCCCGGCCATGGCACCAACCCACCCCTGCTCCTGGGGGTGCACTAAGCAGACAGCCCCAATTTCTTTGCGCATCGCACTTTTGAAGGGTAAATCTGCCAAGCCAAACTCAGTGGCTCTTTGGGATATGGCCCTGTGGCTCTCCTTTGGCACCCAAGACCTTCCCATGGAGGTTGCCCCCAACGCAGGGCAGCTCCAGTGCCAGGCTGCTCTCCCCAGCATCGGAGTACAAGGGCACATGCCCATCCGAGAGCCACCAGCCCCACACCACACCGCAGGGACCCGAGGACAGCCCGGAGCCACCGGCCGAGCGCGCCTGACCTCACCTTTGGCAGCGTGGCATCCTCTCCGTGGGAAGGGCACCATGCCAGCCGGCACGGGCCTTGGGATGGCAGCCGCCGTGGCATTGCTCACACCATCCTCTCCTCCCCATGCCGCCCTGGCCCCCGCCAGCAAAGCCCAGGCAGTGCAGGGATGCTCGGGGAAGCGGGTGCCCGGTGCTGCCTGGGGGGGCTGCCCCCACTGCCTCCAAACCCCAGCCGGCTACTGGGGGGGGTCCCATTTTTGAAGCCCCGACCCCTCCCTTGGCGGCTGCTCCCGCTGCCATCCCCAGCGCCCCGTCCCCACTGAGCCTCGCTGCGCCGTCGCATACTTGAAATGGTTGTGCAGCGAGGGGCCGGAGCGGAGGGAGGGAGCGGGGGTCAGGTATTTCTCCATCCCCGGCTCCGGAGAGCCGGTAACAAAGGCGCTATTGAACTGCAGCCTCTCTGGTCTGTGAAGCAGAAACCTCTTGTATCTACTTCACTGCCTTTGATCTAACTCCCCCAGTGGGATGTATATTACTCATGTCCTGCTGCTCGGGTACTGCTGCCAGAGTGGGACGGGGGGGACAAGTCCCCGCTCGTCACCCTGGGTTTGGGAAGCGCCGGGCAGGGGCACCCAGTGCCCACCTGCACTGCTGTCCTTCCCCATGGCCCCTCTGCCCCCCACCTCCACCCCCCAACCCCGACACCCTCCCAGACCCCAAACTTTGGGGGATATGTGCGGGCGCCCAGCGCTCAGCCAAGCATAGAGGCGGGAGGAGCAGGGCTCTGCGCCTCGCATTCCTCTTCTGTAATTAAAGCCGGTGAGCTGGGTGGAGGGGGAATTTCCCAAAGGGTTTTACTGGCGTCTGGACAAGGGTCAGACAATGAGAACATTTGACAGGGTGCCCAAATCCGCTGTATCTTGGATACGCTCAAAGCCTCCCCCGTGCTGTTTGTCCCAGGCGCTGGTTTGCCGGAGGTGGGGGCTGTTTGGGCAGGTTGGGGAAGGTGGGTGGGAGCTCGGGGACTCTCTCACGACGTCCCCGCAGCCTTCGCCCCAGCCAGGCTGCCCCAAAAGTGCAAAAGCTTGAGCAGCACCAGCTTGCTCTGAAAGCACGTCCCCGCCAGGATCCCCCAGAAAATCCTGGGTAAAGGCATCGAACACACCTTAGAGACTCACAGCACTTGGAGCGGTGCTTTAAAACGTGCTCTGCCGCCTTCAGCAAACTGCCTGCCACGCTCCCGCAGGAGCCAGGGGCACTCGGGGCTCAGCCTGGTTTTGCCAGTCCCGGGGGGGACACTGGGATGCTGTGACAACCTGGCTGGAAATCATCCCAGCTACCCAAAAGCACTTGAGTGCTTTTGGAAATCTTATTCTCCTGCCTTTCCAGCTGGTTTGGAGAAAACCCTGCGCCTGGCAGCTCCCACCGGCACCCAGAGAGGCGCGTGTGGGCATCGCCTTCGGAGCAGGCAGGCCCCTGGGGTGCCCACATGACAGTACCCAAAGTGAGAGTACCCAAAATTACAGCACAAGAGGAAGCCTCCCTGGAGCCAAGGATCCTCAGCGCTGCTATCCCTTCTCCCAGGGCTCATCCCCTCCTTCCCCAGCTCCCTGTCCGTGTCTGACATGTGGGGAGAGCTGAGCCGTGCACAGAGCCTCGCCGGGGCTGCCTCCATCCCCGCAGCAAGGTGGAGAGAAATAATACACAGCCGACAACTGAAACGGAAAGGATGGATGGGCAGATGGATGGACGGATGGGTAGATACTCAAGAACAGAGACCAGCCAAGCTGGGTACACCTAAAGGATTTTGTTTTCCATGGAGATCCATACTAGTTGCAGCCCAAGAAAGTGCAATCAGCCTTTTTTTTAGGGGATCATCTGCCGTCGCCCCCTCCCCAGTCCCTCTCTCCCCAGCCACAGGCTGGCTCGTGCCCCAGGGCAGGGCACGCGGGACCCAACTCCTGTTTAGTTTTCAAACATTAACTGTTAGAACTTGGGGAGCAGTTGAAGTCAGAGTTGGGCAATGATCCATTTTCAAGCTGTCTTGACAACTGGCTCCAGCACAGCAAGATTAGATCTACTAATCACATTTATAAGGCGCCCAGGATCATGAATTGGGTATTCGGAGAATATTTGTCATTGTAACAATGTCATTTCCCAGCCTTCAGCATGCATTACCTTGTCCTCCGAGTCGTTACGGTTGGACTTTTTGGCTTTATAGAAACATTTACTTGGGGAAGAGGAGGCTCAAGAGCCTTTGTTGTATCCATGTTCTGTACAGCTAAAGGCACACGCTGTCTGTCACTTGTACGTCCCATGGATAGGGTAATACTGGGGTTATTTGTGGATTTTAATCAGCTTTCTCATCACCTGATTTTGTATGGATAGCTGCTTTAACAAAACAGATATAATCCAAATCTTTCCAGAATGCTATATAAATCCCCCAGCTCCTACAGGCAATAAAAAGGGAGGCCAGGTAAGCTGAGCGACACCCCACATCAGGCGGCGCATCCTTAACGGTGAGCTCAGGAAAGCGACGCGGATCTGCCTCCCCATCACTCCCCAGCGCAGGCGTCTGACGACGAGACCGCGCTGTCTACAACACCCTTACCGAGACACGCCGGAGAGATGCGTTCAACAAATCCGTGTTTGCAGCAACAACAGCAATCGCAGCATCGAGGCCCGCGCACAGCAGCTGCCGCCAGCGCTGCAGCATTGCATTAAGGAGAGACCAGACGGAGCCCAGGCTCCCTTCACAGGATGCGCTGGCAGCCACAGAAAATCCACAGGCTCCGGAAGGGCCAAAATAGTCCTAATTTTGCAGGTGCACAGGCAGCCACAGGCTTCTTCCAAAATGCAGAATACAGCATAAAACTGGTCTGGTTTGTTTTAGGGAGAGGAATGAAATCCTTTCATTTTCCGGCTACTTTTGCACTTTGCTTTGCACCCATAGGGATGCTCAGCCCACCCCTCCCCAGAACAGCAGACGTTGCTCGTGCAGCCTCTCCCTGACACCCGCGCAGCCCATGACGTGCTGGAAGGGGAAAACTGGACCCGGCTTTCCCTAACTCAGGGACTGGGGCTGGCGAGGTGCCGAGGGGGATGGGGTGTGCAGAGCTGGGGTCCGGCTGCCCTGGCACAGCTCAGCCCAGCACCGGGCTCCCGTGGGACTGGCTTTTCCGTGGGTGCCTGAGGTTGCTTTGGAAAGCAGAAATATTCTTGCTGGAACAGGCAAGTTTGAGCCAGGAGGAATATTCTGCAAATCCAGTTAGTTTGTACCAGTCAGCTTTGGGTACAAAACCATCTCTGAGAAGCTGCGAATGTTCCTTCCCACTTTTCCATTTGGAACAGCACTCCACTTCCAGCTCTCCTTCATTCTTACCGAAAATGTGTATTTTAGGTGACTGGAAATATAACAAAAGGTTTTTCTCTGGGTGAAACAAAATGTTCTTTAACCCTAGATGATTTTTTTTTCTTGGCTTGCTGAAAAAAGTAAGAATAAATTCATTTTGGCTTGACCCCTGGGTGCTTCTGTGTCCTGCAAACCAATAAATCAGTCCTCAGCAGAGGCCTCGCACCTGAACCAAACTGCCCTTGGCGGGGCACGTCGGGCCATGGGAACCCAAGACCGCACTTGTGTGTCCCAGGTCACAGCCCATATGATCCTGCCGAAGCCCAAACCCCTCCGCTCCGTCTCTGCTCAGTCCCACCGCACACCGTGGAGCGTTGATGCTTCCTCCAGCTTTTTTTTCAAGCTGGAGGGATGCGGGAGGCAGAGAGGGAAGGGACAAGATAATGACCCAGATCTGTTCCTGCAAACTAGCCATCAATTTGCCACACAGCCCATTAAGAGAGGGCAAACGCAACTCGGGGAATCCAGGTAAGTCACTCGCTAACAAGATCCTCCCAGGCCTTTTAGCACATTCCTGGTCACAGATATTTCAGCTCCCGCAGCCCCAGCTGTAATTAAGTCTGGGCTGGGAGGTAGGAGACGCTGCAGCAGCCAGGGGGGAATTTGTCTCGCTTTGCCGGAGGAGCGCGCAGGGCTGATGAGCGACGGTGTCTCCAAGGCGGGGGCTGCAGCCCGAGCATCCCGCGCGGGGCAGGGGCTGGTCCCTCGCTCGGAGGGTGAGCGTTGTTCCCCTGGGATTTCCAGCAACTTGGACTTGGTAAAGGAGGGAGAGCGAAAGCACCGGGCTGATGGGGACGGTTCAGTGATTGGGAGCAACTAGAGCCAAAGGAACAAAGAGACAGAGGAATTAGAGGGGGAAGATGAGGAAAGAGCCCCATGGGGGTACAGGGGCACTTTGTCCAGAGGTAGAAAGCGAAGGCAGGATAACCATCACCTCTGCACCAGTGTGGCCCCTTCAACTCCCCTGGCGAGCCGCTTCCCTGGACTCAAACTTGCTTCAGGTGACTCCAGTGACTTCAGGGACATCACCCTGGGCACAAGCTTGGGAAGAAAAGAGATCAACTCATCTCCCACCATCATAAATCAGGGCTGAATCCACTGACAGCAGGCGGTGCTGGGGGAATTGGACCCACTAAGGTGCTCTTCCCCTCCCCTCGCAGACCAGACCCCAAACCCCCTTTGCATGTGGCTTCACCGTCACACGCACAAGCTCAAACAGTCCCTATAAAGCCACAGACCTGGTTCCCTCCTGGGACAGGAGCAGGGACAGCTGCCAGCGCTCAGCTGGAATTCACACCATGGCTTCGCACCATGTCTGAAGAGGGTTTAACCACCCATGTCCACCAAGGCTCCTTTTCCTCGCTGGCACGGGGGATTTGCACCGGCAAAACCAAGAGAAATCGCGACCTCCTTTACAAACACCGCTGTGCTCCCTGCACTCCCCCAGCAGCTGCAGTGACCCCCTCCAGCCCTCCCGACTTAACCTGCGCATGCCAGGAGGATTCCTGGCAGATATTCCCATCTGGGCTGTCTTCTGCAACCCAGTCCAGCTGCAATGCAGGACACTGACATGCTTCCCACTGGGGATTCCCCTCAGGATGCACGAGTGAGGCTGGTGGGGAGAGGAGAGGTGGCAGATGAAGACAGGGATGCTGGCAGAGCCGTGGGGCTGGGGTGATCCCGCTGATGCTCCCCATTGCTGGCTAGAGAGGATTAGCCACAGCTAGGGTGACTGGGATGGAATCGGGATGGGTTGATGGTCTACCCATGTGGGAGCTGCTGTTGTGCGCCTGTGCGTGTGCAAGGCAGAAGGGTGGTTGAGCCTCACGCTGCTATTCACACCCTCCCGGGGTCTGGTGAACCATGTCTAGGCATCGAGAGCTCAAGTTTGCCCTTGCTTTGGGCTTTGCAGGGTCTCTGCCACGGTCACGCTGAGCTGGCAGCCCCGGAGGGAAGATCTCCTGAAAGCCGAGCTCAGGCTGAGCCCAGCCCGTGGGCTGTCCTCTGCCGTCGTCGGCAGCTCGGTGCAACAAGCAGTGTGCAAGGGCAGTGTGCTCTGCGAGTAGGAAACATGGGGCTGGAATAAGAGACAGCACATGGATTAGCCCCTGGAGAGGCAACGCTGGCATCCATGCCTAGAGGCAGGTTTGTACGGCTTGAGTGGCGGGGTTTGGGGAGCATCGTGGGTGCATCCTCCGTGTCAGGTCCAAGGTGATGCAGACGTGAGATATTTGTGTTTCGTCTGCTGCTGGCCCTGTTGTTCACTGTTACCAGAGATTTGTCATGTTCTGCTGACAAGTTATCAGGGACTCGTGACATAATGTGACACCTATTAGCATGAGGAGAAATTCTGGTGGAGAAAGTGTCTCTCTTCCACTTTGGAGACCTTTCCTCCGTTGCTCACCCGGCTGGAAAGGGCATCAGGGTCCCACCGCTCCCTCCCAAGGGACAGCCACACCTGGGGGGAAGAGGGACCCCATGGGGTGACCCACAAGCACAGTGTGAATGTGCCCCAAACCCATACCCGAGCCTGTTCTCTCTGCCTGGAGCCATCCCAGCCCTGGTCCCACCCAGCCCTGCTGCTGAAGGTCTGCCACCGCTCCCCGGGGACACACAGACATCTGCAGAAAGCAGGAGGGGACATCCCTCAGATCCCTCCGGGCACCCCCAGCCCGCTCCTTGGAGGGGAGTTGGGGGCTTTGCCACCCTCCTTTCTCCTCACTGTCGCTGAAGCTTCCAGCAGAGAAAAATCATTATTCTCGTTAATGGGCTATCGCAATCCAGACAGGCGAGCGCACCCGGGCACTTGCGTGCGCGCGCACACACACACACAGTCTCTGTACGCTGGTCCCCAAATCCCTGCACAAGCCATTGGGAACCGTTCGGTCTCCTCAGACCCTGCCAGCCCTCCGGACCCCATCACCAGAGTCCCTTTGGGTTCAGTACCCCAGCACATCCGAAATAACGGCAGGAATCAAACGACACGAAATCAAGACAATTCCTATCTCAGAGTAATTAATTTCCTTTCCCCTCGCTGACATCACCGTTCAGGTTAATACATGCACCACTTCCCTTATCTTTCTTCAGGATTACCTCATCGGAGAGAACCCGGAGAGCCTCCCTCTCCGCTGTGCCGAATACCAGCACTGATGTTGGAGCTGCAAGTTTGCAGCTGGAGGAAGGATTGCTCAAATGCGGTTCCACCAGCACACCCAGCTCTTCCGACCACACCGGCACCCCGTGCTGCTTTCTTACAGGATTCAGGGATATTCAGCAAGGCGCAAGCACTCACAGATCTGCTCTTTGCCCTTCAGTTCACGCTCGTCAGAAAGAAAAGCACGCTTCTGCACCAGGCACACTGTTTCTCTTTGCCTGCAGCTGGGGGCTCATGCACGGATTTTATACACCTTACAAACAATGCAAAGTGTTTGCACACACGGAGCCATACCCAGTCCTACACAAACACCCCCACTTCACGTGTGTGGTACCTGAGTAAGACAGAAAACTTATCATATATGTACCTGAACTTATATTCATACACAGGAACACTCATACAAGTGCACACTTCATACTGAAATCCGACAGTTAAAGAGCTTACGTGTAATTTAGCTGACAAGTACGTTAACATGTGTTGCATGTAATTGTGTGTCAACCTAAGTAATGTGAGTACATGTGAATATATATACGCACATCTTCACAAACATTCATATATTGATGCATTTTGACTATTTGGTGATTATTCTCCCCCAAAACAAAAAGAATTTAATTTTTTTCAGCTAATCACATATTTATCGACAAGAATATAACTACTGCAAGCAAATGCCGCGCATTAGCTACAACACAGTGTGAACAGATGTAAATATATATATTCACATCCACATACATAAACACATTTTCAACATACACATTAACCAGATAAAGGACTTGAATTTCTTTGGGAAAGAAATACTCAGGCATTGCCCGCAGAGGTGAGGTGTCCAGGGGGAGCTGTACGGGTAATGCATGCACACGGGAGCGGACGGATGCAGGTGTCTGTGTGTGGTTTGCATGCGCTCCTTACAAATGCCCCTCGTACACCCAGCCCGTGCACCCGCTCCTATTCACTGCCTGGCTCCCTCACCCGCACAACTCCTCCAGGCAAGACTTCAAACAAAGAAAGAAAGAAAAATGCTGTCTTACTTTTTTTTCCTCCTTTTTATTTTTTTTTCCGCCTCTCTCCTCCCCGCCGCCTCAATCGCGGGACTTCAGCGGGACTGCAGTTCTTTGGTGGAGATTATGAAAAGCAAGTTAACAAACCGCCGAGCACTGCACGCAGCCGTGCGGAGGGGAAGAAGAGCTTTGCCAGCAGAGAAGAGAAGGAACAAAAGCCCAGCGATGCCAGAGCGGTGCTGAATAGGTGTCTTCCTAATTGTAAGGGGATTGTGTGGCTGTGTGTGGTTGCGGGGCAGGAGGAGGCGGGTGGAAGGGGCGATGGGAAGAGGCCTCCCTCCCACGCCGGCTGGGGACGGCCGCCCGCAACCCCAATCTGAGGTTAGTGCATAAATTATCTCCCGTCTCTCCCGCTCTCCCCATTGGGTCGCGGAGCCTCGCACACGTCTGCATCCCCGCTGCTCCGCTGCGCCGACAGCTTCCCGTTCCCTGCACAGCCCACCGTGGCTGCCCGGTACCCACGGCCCCCCGCCTGCCCCCCGCCCGGGGCAGGGATGCCGGCTCTCCCTGTCTCATCTCTCTCCCGCTTTCTCCTTTCCGCTTTGTCTTCAGCCCTGTCTCCCAGCCAGGCAGACACAAAAGAGCCTCTGACCTGGGAGGAGAAATACCCATTTCCAGAAAAAAAAAGAACCCACCCGAGTGCGCCGGTGTGTGCTTTCAGCAGGCAGGGAAATTAAAAATAGCTGGTATAGCTCGAAATCAGAGGCAGCATTCCTTCCCTAATGAGTGCAATTAACGGAGTGAGGATGGAAGCGTGTTTCCCCGGCTGTTCCCTGCATCTTTCCGTGTCTCCGAGCGCCAGCCTGCCTGTGCTCTTCCACTGGCTTTTGGGAAACGGCGTTTTTCCACTTCCAGAAGCTGCTGGGGCAGGAGCTGTGCTTGGATGCAGCTATCGACATGCACTTCAGCTGTCTTAAGCTCTCCCTCCACCTCCGTCTCAAAATAGAAGGGTTCAGACGGGATTAAATCCCAAACACACATCCCGAGTCCTCTGGGGCTTGCAGAAGCAAAGACAAGTCAGATTTGGGAACTTTTTTTTTTTTTCCCTCCTGCTCATTGCTATCCATCCACTTTAGCTCTCATAAATCCCGAGCTGTCAGTGTAACAACGGGTGATTCAGTGGGGAATTAGCCAGGCTTCAGACCCGTGGAGCGAGCCAGATCCTCCTCCCGTGACAGCGCCCAACTGAACATGAGCACGGCATTACCTCATCCCGCGCCGTGTCCTGCTGGGACACGGGGCGATGGGCTGCTCTCTCATGGGGAGCCGGGAGGTCCCTTGGAGGGGGCAAGGACCCCCTCTGCTTTCTGCACTGTGGGTAGCTCCCTCAGCAACCCTGTAAATCCAAATTCTTCTCGGGATTAGTCTAACCATTAATTTTGGCTGCGTTGATCTAGGCGAGAGCAGTGAGCACCTGCGATGGGATGAGGATGCAGCAGGGTCCACCCCGCGCATCCTTCCCCCGAACAGGGAGGGGGCAGCAGATGAAGCCCCATGGGAGGGCAGCACTCTGGGAGACGTGTTGGGCAGCTCATTAACTGATGGGGCTAATGACCTACTCGGCTGGGTTGTCTGCACAAGCCGGAGGAGAAGCAGGAGCATCTGGACAGGGGGACACGTTGGGTCTGAGCATGGGGCTGCCCGAGCTCAGGGTCCAGCCGTGCCGCCGGGCTGCGGCAGGCCAGGAGCGGCCGGGGAGGGCCGCGCCATCTCTCAGCATCTGCTCGGCTCTGACATTGTGCTCACTTGGGCTTTTTTTTAATTGTCTTGATGTCCCTCATTTGCATAATCCCCATAATGCAGCGCAGCAGGACTTTTGCTCTGAGCTAATAAATAGATGACAAAAATAAACGTGTCATGTAAGATTTGCTTCCATTTCTTTCCTTTGTGAGCAAGCTATCACCAAGAAATGATGCTCGCGGGGTTGATCTCACAGGAACTGTCAGCCTGGCCTGCCATAAGCAGTGATGTTCGCTTTGCCCCTGGAACGCAACTTTGCCAGATGTTAGGCTGAAGTTGTGAGCCGGGAGCGGGAGGAAAAGGTGGCTGTGAAATGCGAGGATGTGCTCCTCGCCGCCTGGGGTTTGCCCCACATCGGCCCTCCAAAGCTCTTCCCCAGAAGTCATCCCAAAAACAGGCTGGCAAAGGGCTGGTGGAAGGACTGCAGACAGCAAAAAGGTTCATCGCTGCATTCGTAGCGTGTTTGCATCCAGTAACAGCCAGGCAGGTACCTGGGGTGTCTTATTTTTAGATGCATTTTCTTCAAAATTACGAGGCACTGTGGTTTCCTCTCCTCCCTAACGCTGCGGCCAGCTCTCCGCTCACGGTGGAATTGCACCATTTATGAAATTAGTTGCCTTAGCTGCAAAAAAGAGTAATCGCTCTGCTGTGAATATCCAGGGGGACTCCTGAGGCTGGAAAGACACCACGTGTTTGCTACAGGACCATTTCCCCCTTAGTTTTACAAGAATTTGTCACCTCAAAGAAGTTCACTGGCTGGTGCATGGAGCATCAATGGGAATGCCAGAGATCCCACCCCAAAACAGGCTCAAAGTTTTAAAACAGAGGCTGCGATTAATCACTGAGGCGCTGCATCCCTGGAAATCTTCACTCCAGGACTGGAGGTTTTCCTAGGCTGGAGCTCAGCTGGAAGCGAGGGAGATGCTGGGCATCACCCACGCATTGGGTCAGACCAGGGGATCCCTGCTGAACGTCAGGTCTGTGAAGCGATGGGGATCTGATGGAAGATAGCAATGAGCTCGTTAAGTTTCTGAAGATGTAGTAGGAGCTGGTTACATTGCAGAGGGTGCTGGCAGCTCCGGAGATTGTATCTCCTGCATTACAGCTGTTGGTCTTTTTTTTTTCTTCCCGCAGCCCTGTGATTCTGGAGGATTCTCAGCTCTTATATAAAAATGGTTTAGCATTTCCAACTGTGTTGTTTGTTGAGAAAAGCCTGAAAACATGAATCCTAAAGGGTAAAAGCTAAGAGAGAAATAAAGACCTGATAATATATGAGCTTTCTTTTTTTTTTTCTTTTAAAACCTTGACCAATTTTAAATCATTTTTATGACTGTACATAACTGCCTTCTGGCATGCGAATGCTTGAGCCTGGTGTTACCATAAAGATGGATTCACAACTACTGGTCAGTGGAAGAAAAAGCACTGCCTGCAGTTTCCAAAAGGCTCAGATCAGGCTGTGAAAGGAGCTCATCAACCTCATAGAGCTGCACTTAACTGCATTTAACAGGTCCCGGGATGAGGCTTTTGGCTCATACATGGGGGTTTCCCAGCAGGGCTGCTCTGCGGGGAAGCAAAGGCAGGGGGTGAAGAACAAGAAACGGGGAACGAAAGCAGAGGAGGAGGGAGAGGTGAGCTGTGGCCTGAGGCTGGATCTTGACTCTGGCTGTGGTGAGCCCCAGTGGGAGACCTTTCCACCACCGGTGGCCAAGATCTGCAACAAGTCCTCTCCCAGCTCATCCCAGTAGTGAGGTCTGCACCCCAAATGGCCTGGACCAGGCTCAGCTGCCTCCCAGCATGAGCACCACGTCCACCTCCTGGCACCTGCCGAGATGGTGTGGTGCTGGGACAAAGGAAGGCAGAGAGCCGTAAGGACGGAAAGAAGAAAAAAACAGCGAGAGAGGTGGAAATTAGATGAGGTACAGAGTGAGGCATGGAGAACTGCGCAGCATCCCTCCAGGATGCGGTGAATAATTTTCCCCTTCCCCAAAGCACCGTGGCGAGGGGATGGGATCATCCGTCTTCATTACATCACCAGAATAGGCTCTGTCAGGTTACACTGTAAAACTAATCAATATTCCCTGTGGCCTCGCTGGCCGCAGCTCCCACCATGCCGGCAGACAGCCGCGCAGCCGGGGCGGGCACCGGGGCACGCCGGCACACCGGGCTGTGTGCCGCACACGTGTGCTGGCACACCCGGGCACTGCTCCCAGGGCAGCACAGGTCCCCACGGTGCTGGGGGAGGCAGAGACACACAACTATTGCCACACACTGTCTACACATGCTTGATAAATTTTTTAAATGAGTTCACATTCTTTCTTATCTGCCTGCCCAGGTATTTTACTTTCCCCTTGCCATAATATCCTGGCATCTGGCTGCTTCTGTAGACAACTGAAAAAACCTGCTGCAACAAAACCCCACAGAAGTGCCTCTACCCAGGGAGCAAAAATCACCACGGAAAGCCTTATTTTCCCAGTTGCAATCACACAACCCTACTTAGATTGCAAACGTAACTCACATGCAGTGTCCTAGAGCCCCTGCACAGGGCAAGGCACTTCCCTCCGCAGGGACGTTCCCCTAGAGCAGAGAGAAGGGCTGTGCTATCCACATCGCTCGGCTCCTCGACGCAGTTTGGACCAGCCTGGCCAAAGCACTCAGTACCCTTGTGCCCAACGCACCCAGCCCTTACACCCAGCCCTTGCACCCAGCCCAGCCTGGTGTTGCTTTTCCCTGGTGCCGAGGCGGTACTGGAAATGCTCCATGTCTCTTTGCTGCCTGGCCCTGCTCGGTCCACACGTACAGGGGCAGGGAGTTAATAAACCTAGGAAATAAAGGTCAAGATTCAATCATCGGGTGCTGCTGAGAGCAGAGCGAAGATGCTAAGGCTTTCCATTGCCCATGGATAAAAAATGATGGAGGGATGCAGGGGACATGCCTGTGTGAGCAGAGCTGTTGGAGAGCAAGGCGGTGTGTGGTGCAGAGGGGTTCACCCGATCCACGCTGCCTGGACCAGCTTTAGGGATCAACTCTTCCCAGGGGAACGCCTTGCTGCACCTAGAGCCTGGGCTCAGGAGCATTCCTGCTGTCCAATTGCTCCTGAGAAACACCAGCGAGAAGACAGACCCCCAGGATGGGAGACCCTCAGGGCAGACAAGACCCTGACCACCACATAGGTCTTTGGATTTTACCGGGGGATGCTGCAAGCAAACTGTACCGGGGTTCCCCCACTGGAGGGGACTGCCCAGCAGCAGCCATCCCACACCAACTCATCCCGGCCTCATACCCCACACGGCCCGGTCCATGCCCACCCTACAGACCGTTCCCAGGGCAGGGGCCCGGCGAACTCCCTGTTCTGCACTGGGGAGCTTCGCCCCGGCTATTTTCAAAGCAGTTTTCCAAGTGCTCACTCCCAGCCCGCGCCCAGGCTCCTACAGCAAGCAAAAGTCTTGCCCAAGACAAGACCCATCCATCTTACTCTCAGCTCAGCCGCCTGGCTAAAAATAAGCCAATAAAGTAGCAATCACCTTGGAGCAGCAGCAGCTCTATTAAAGCGGAGCGAGCTGTGGCACCTGCGCCCCGGCTCTGCGGCGCGAGTGAGCCAGAAACCCGGGAGCCTCCACCTGCCCCGCTGTCACGGCACGACGGCGACGGGACCCGGCACGGCAGCACCTGGTGCGGCCCCATGGCCCTGGCTCTGTCTCGCTGGGCATCTCCAGAGATGCTCCTCACTGCCCCACGGCACAGCTACGGCCACACACCCCGGCATAGGATGCAGGCAGCTCGGAGCCTCCGGCACCTCTCCTGCCTGCTGGGAAGAGGAGAGGAGAGGGGCTTATCGCAGCAGCAGAGTGGCAGCGATTGCTTCGCACCTCTCCCCTGTCCCAGCAGCTCTCCTGGCCTGAATTGCCCGTCGGGGCTCCTCTGCCCGCCGCATGCCCTGGCTGCAGGGAACCCGTGTTCCTCGGGGTTGCTGGCTGTGCCTCTTCCTACGCAGATGTTGGCCAAGGGGCAGATCCACCCTGATCTGATGTGCTGGATGTTTGCAGCAGTTTCCGTTGCAAACGCTCATTTGTCATGTAGATCTCCTGGCATTTTTTTAAAGGGTAGATTAATTTAGGGGAGCTCTCAGATCCAATTTCCTCTGGCAATGGCTCTATTAGGCTGTGCACAGCAGAGATACAGGCTCCCGTCCTCCTGCTGCTACTGATGGAATTTGATTCTGCGCTGCCAAATCTGCAGGGCTGCAAACACATTCTCACTCTTGATTAATGTGAGTAATTTCTGCTTGAAAGAAGGTTGAAATGAGCAGCCAAGGGGAAGCGAACGGTGAGGGTTCCCCCCCACTACCCCTCCTCCTCCCCCATCCCTCACTGCTGTTTGCATTTTACCAGCTCTGGCATGGGCTAACAGATAAACAGAATCGCTGGCCCCGTTTCAAGAGCAGCAGAAGGTGCGGGAGGCGGGGGGCACCTCGGCGCAGGCGGGATGCTGCTGCGCCATGGCTCGTGTAATGCAAGGGGCGAGGGGCGGGTGAGGGATCGCCCCCCAATCCCAGAGCCTGGGGCTCCGGCTGTGAGGGCCTGGTGGGTGGAAACAGGATGGGGAAGGGGGGGGTCTCACCCAGGGGCAGGTGGGTCCATACGTGGGGAGAGGGGACACCCACGCCTGGCTGCAAGGGGGCCGGGGGTGCCCTGCCCTTCCCCATGCAGTCACAGCCAGGTCCTGCCCTCAGCGTGGGCTTGGTTGCTCCCTCTTTGAGGAGTGATGCTGTCAGTGGGGCCACTCCAAGGCCAAGATGTTGAACATCTCCCCAGCTCTGGCTTTCCGTCCTGCCCCACCCATGGGTCCCCACGGGTCCAACCTGCTCCCCATGGGCCAACTGCTGCAGGGACTCCCTGTTCCCCTGCAAGGCATTCACTCCATCTGTCTTTAGGTTCCCTCAGGCACGTCACCTGGGGCTGGTGTGGGGACCTGAGATGCCCGCACGGCTCTCTGCGTGGTTTTGGAGAGGGAGAATCAGTTGCCCCACACCGACAGGGTGAGTACCCCCTGCCTCAGCATCCCTGCCGTGCCTGCCACACGAAGACCCTGCCCCGCAGTCAGGGTCTTTGCAGGACACCAATGTAGCACCAGTGATAATGGGAGTTTTTCCCCAGCGAAACCCTGTCCCCTGTGTCCTCTCCCTCAGGAGCAGCGGTGCCTTTGCATCTCCTTTTCAATTTATTTTTATAAGGAAGGAGGGAGAGAGAGAGAGTCACATCCTAATCTGGCAAAATGTCAGGGAGTGATTCAGAGAAGAGGCGAGCAGCAGAGAGAGGCAGCCCACACAGGAGAGTTGTTTCTGATTTCCAAATGTCAGCATGTCCTTTAATTAAATGCTGATTAACAGGGGACGTGCTCCCTTACGCTGGAACTGGGGCTGCTGCTGGTAACATCGCGCTCCGCAGAGAGCCCGGGCGATGCCGCCAGCCCGCTCGCACCCATGGGATGAGCTGCTCGGTGCGAGAGCTGGCCCTGCCTGAGCAAGGCAGCCTTGCCCCGTGGTTTGCACCACACTGAGGACACCAAAAGGTGCCGGTTCAGCTGCTGCATGGCTCGGTCACAGCAGGCAACCCTCTTGCGCCCAAATCCCCACTGTCTTGTCTAGCCCCTGAGCTGGGATTGTGCCTGTGATTTTTTTTCTCCAAGTGGAAGTTGCACTGGATTTGGTTTAGTGAAACTGGATGCAAACCCTGATGTGGGTGCTCTTACTTTACTTTGAGTAGATCTTTTCTCCCCCAGCTTCTGGCTGTTCCCTGTACACTTAAGCTAGGCTGCAAAAATGCTATTGCATTTGGGATCTCCAAAAACAACTTATGTACCTAATAACGTCCCTAAGCATTATCAGTGACAATGCTTCTCTTTGTCCTCTCAAGCATGCCTTGTCTTTGAAGTCAGTGGGAGGTTATCCCTGAGGCCAGGAGGGCTGGGCTGGGCTCTGGGCTGTGTCTGCCCTGGGGGGGTGGCAAACCCTCACTGACCCTGGAAGCGGAGAGCGGCATCGTACAAAGATAGCCAGACTGGAAGGTGGCCAGCTCCTTCGGTCCTGGCTGCCACCCAGCTGCCTCTGCCTGATGCTGTCCCCAAGCACCGGGACCGATCCTCTCCCGTGGTGCCGGCAGGTGGGACATGGGACAGAGCAGGTAAGTCTGGGCAGCGCTGTGCCTCGCTGCCCGCTCCCACGGCCGGTCCTGGCCTGGGGAGCTTTGCATGAGACCTTGCTGTGTGCGGACCCTCCTGGTGAACTTCACTCTGCCCTGGGACGGGCGGTTGCCCAAGCCCAGCTCTGCTCTGGCCTTGGGGACGGTTCGTGCTGGCCCAGCTGCAGGTTTTGTTCTGGGCGTTATAGGGTTGGGGCAGCCCCGCTCCAGGAGCAGCAGGTTTCTCAAGACAAAAGGGGTACGTACGTTCTGCGCTGCACCCCATGCATCTGGCTGACCGGAAAAGTGTTCCCGAGCGCACAAAAGCTCTCTAGACTGCACAGAAACTTTCACCTCGGGCAGCCTCCTTCAGAGGCTCATGTCACACGGCATGCGTGGAGCAAAGCCTGCCAAGGAGGTTACAGGGCTGAAGTCACATGCCAGACAAGGCTAAATCTGAAGAAATAGTCTATAATTAAAATCACGCTTTTCAGTGCCAGAGCTGAGAGAAAAAGCTTTTCACACTTATCCTCCCGTCTCCACAGCCGCGACTGCTCTGCACATCCCTCCCAGCACCCGCAGACAGTCTTTGCTCCCTTTCTGTGTCACCTCCCAGCAGCCGGCGGGGCCGCAGGCACGGGTTTGGGTGGCCAGTGGCTCTGGGTGCCACGTTTCCCCGTGCCCCGTGCAATGTGCAGCTCGCAGCAACAAGTGTTTGCTCTCTGGACTCCCACAGCGACGCTGCCTATTCCCAAGCGCCACCTGACGGCATCATCTCCAGAAAGGGTTTGTTAGACAATATTTATACTGGCACAGCCACAGGAACCAGCTCCGGCACCAGGGAGGGTGGAAATGGGAAATAAGGCCACTGGCTGGGAGCAGCCCTGGTCTCAGCACCCTGCCCTGTGCCCGTCCCCAGGATGGGGCAGAGCAAAGCTGAGTTCAGCAAACGCACATGCCGGCTGCTCCCTTCTTCTCAAAACCACAAAAGTTCTTCCAAGCTACCCAGGAGGAAGGCAGCTCCTGCTAGCCCTGCTTGGGGGATCCCCACAACTCCCCCTTTTTTAATTCTCCTTGACATGCCTGAGGAAACAGCTCTGTGTTTATAAACGTGAGTCCGAATTACACAGAAATCCCTGGGGGCAGCAAGCCCTGAACACCTCCCACACGGCAATGGGAGAGAACTCACTTTCTTCTACTGCCAGACACGGGATTTCACCACGCCGGTGTCACCTCCACCTCCCTCTGCCTCCCCAGAGAGGTGCCACCCGGACATTTGTCGGGGGCCCTGCAGCTGCAGTAGCCAAGCAGCAGGTCGGACACCCTCCCTGCCAAAAGGAGAGGGTCTCCCCCGACACAGCAAACAGCGCTGGCTCGCACGACCGGCAGCAGTGCATCGAAGGGGCACCCATCACTCAGGCCTCTCTTCCTCCCCTCTCCCCAAACCAGTGCCTGTGCAGGGTGGGGGCCTTAGGTGAGATGAACGCAGCTCTGGCTCAGGGTCCTCCTTGAGCATAAAGCCCCGGGAGAGGGGACCCTAACTCTGCCGATGTCCCTGCTTCACTGCCTCCCCCTCTCCTCTTTCTGCCCTCCCCTGGGAGCACCGGGAGCCTGACACTTTTTGGGGGAAAGGCACCTGTTTGGGGGAGCCCCTGGTTGCATCCTGAGCGCCCGCGTGCTGAGCAGGGCAGTGCCCAGCTCCCCAGGGATGGTTCTTACCCTCCGGGATCCCTGCTCAGTGTCTGGCACAAGCCAACCTGCCGGTGCCCCGGGTCCAGAGCCCATCAACCCCGCGGGTACCACCCTCTCTCCTGCCGCTCTCCCCAGGTCTCGCTTAGCTGCCGCTCCCGACTTCGGCACATGCGGGAATGCCGAGACACCCAACATTAAGGCACCCAGATGGAGAGACTGCAGCAAAGTGTTTTGTGCTGGGAGGGATGGGGAGAGGACGCAGGGGAAGGGAGGTGGTGGTGGTGGTGGGAAGGGGGGATGAATCATTTTGAGGGAGCCAGATTTCCATATTCCCCCTGCTGGAAAATTAAAGTCTGCTCTGAGTTTGCATCCCAAATGTGATTGCTTTCGGATCCCTGCCTTGGAAGGCACGTACCTCTCTCAGCAGCCGGCCCTGCCGGGATCAGTGTCCATGCTGTCTACCTGCCAGCAGGCTCTTCCTTCTGTTCACGCTGAGCATCATATTTTCTTTGAACACCGAGGCAGTTAAAAGCTGCAACTTAAGGACTGGAGGGGGGGGGTGGAGGTGGACGGACTCACTGAGCATGAAAAGCAGCTATTGGCTCTGCCTCTCCGGCTGCTCTGCCACGGGGCTGGGCTGAACATGTGTCATCCTTCCCCTCGGTTCCCCTTATTTCCCCATCACTGTCCTTCCCCGCTTGGTGCCGGGAAGGCGGGGGAGGGAGGTGAGTTATTGCCGGGTTATGACCCCCCCGGCAGCGTGCATCGCACCTGCCCCCTCCCGGGGCCGCTCGGGCAGATGCAAACGCCGCTCGAGACGCCCTGCTCCCTCCCCGTGCCGCGCGGCATATGGTGCGTGATTTTTAATTTCCTCGGGACGGCGGTTCTTATGGTGACTGGCAGGTTTCTCATCGCGCTTTAGCAGGCCTTTCATTAACCCCCGGTAGATCCTTACGTGCCAACTGTCCGTATGGGCTGAGCAAAGCACTTCCCGATTCCACCGCGCCCTACTTCCTCCTCATTAATGGGGAGCTCTTCGTTTGAGCCCCAGCCAGGACAGCGAGATGGGCGTCCTGCCTTTAAAGCTGCCTCTCCCCACGTTACGGCAGGTGAGAGCCACTGCTGGGAAGAGCAGCCTGGCTATAATCCTTTTTCAGACCCTGCCTACCTGTTACATGTCAGCCCCGTGCAGGACCGATCTTGCCAAGTGAAATAGCTGAATGTTTAAATCAGTGGCACCGCGAGAATCCAGCTTTTCTGCGGGGCTGCTCTCCCAGGCTCTCTGCAAACACAGGTGGAGTCGCTGAGTTTCACTCAGGTCCTGCTGGGAAAGCTTCCTCTGCAGCTCCAGCCACTTTTCTTGCAAAATTTGAAATCCTTAACATGAGAAATTAGTCCACCCCTTTGACACATCCCTGCGTGATTACAAGGAGCTGTGCTGTGTCTCTTGGGTAACAAACACCATTTCTAACAACATCTAGTGGGCTTGCAGATCAGCCGCAGGTTTGTTCCCTCTTCTGCATTAATTACTGATTCCTCACGGGAACAGCTTTCGCTCTGCAGACTGTTCAAACCGCGACTGGGTCGAGGATGGTGTGTTTCAGCACAAACGGGCAACGAGCAGCCTGGTTGTCCCTTCTGCTGAAAGGTTCCTAATTTGTGCCGCGTTGGCTGTGACAGCAGGAATGTCACTGCTTTAACCCCATCGCGTATCGGCAAGGCCCTACCACTTCTGCGTGTGGTCCTCGGTGCAGAGGCAGGACGCAGAGCAGGGAGCCCCTCGCCTGGTGGGATGTGGTCGATGAATGGTTGTGGAGAAGCAGCTGCTGCCCCGGTGAGGATGTGCGCACACTGCCCACCTCTAGTCCAGCACTGCCGTCTCACCGCAGCATCGCCATGGCACTCCAGTCCTCTCGCTGGCATTACAAGGAACAATCACGTTGCGTTTTGCTCATCAGGAGCATGGCAAATGGATTTGCCATCTTCATGGACGTTGTTTTTTTAACAAAAGCAAAAACTACTAAGAATGTAATTAGTTTACCCTGCTGCTGTTGCAAACCCAAGCTGAGTCTTGCTCAGCCTAGCAAACACTGAATCATTCACCTTTGTTCAGGCAAAGCGGGGATCATTAGGACAGCAGATGCATCGGGGAAATCCTTCTATTTGTTTTGTTCTTCAGTAGACCCCAAGGTTGCAAGAGCATCCTATTAGCTGAGTGGGAACTAAAGGCTTTGCAGTTTGTGTGACGCATGGGATGAAGCTTTTGGCAGCACCTCCGGACCTGGGACACCGCTTCCTGGAGTTCAAGTCCTTGGTGCCCTGGCTAGAGGCAAACCTCCCAGAACAGGTAAAGCTGCTGACAAACAGGCGTTTCTGATGCTGCTCATGAGGGGCGGATCACGTTAGCCCGGCACTTGGGTGAACGGTACGGTGAGTTGCTGCAAAACTGCAGTGTAGTGCAAGAAATGCGATACTCATGCGATCGGTAGTACGGTTAGACCGTGTTTGCTGCTGGACAGGCAGAGTCGAGCAATGCAGCCCCAGCTGCAGGAGTTTTACAGCCTTGCAAGCTACAGGAGAGTTGCAGCTGAGCTGTGGTTAGCGTTGAGAAAGCTGTTTCTGAGAGTGGTCACATCCTCTAAAATACACATATGGAGTTGGATTTCTATAGCACGTGCTGAGCTCCACAGGGGGCAGAAAAGAGGGATAGTTGTCCATCCGTGGGGATGTTTCAGAGAGATACAGCTGCCCTAAACCACAGTGTTCTTACAAAGGCCCACCTGGTTCCTGTAGCAGCATGTGGGGGGAAGCGCTGCCAGGTTTTTAAGTGTTTTTCCAAAATCCACCCACTAGCGGGCAGCAGGACGAGAGGGTCTTCATGGGAGAAATGAGATACCATCTGAGAATTGCAAGAGAGGGATCATTTGTCTTAAAAACATTGAATGTGAAGTGTAACAGTTGTGGCCCAGAAGAAAACTGCAGATGTTTCATCCTGATCCTGTGCGTTAACCAGCCAAAATCTCTGTGTCCTAACAGGAAATCCGTGTGCAAGCTCATGGTTTTTTTCCTGGAGCATTAAAGCCCGGGTAGCCCCCACAGTGGAGCGGAGGTGACTTGCCCAGCGTTTCAGACGGTGTTGGTGGCAGAAGCGGGATGGGGACCCACGCAGGGGTGTGACCCCCCCCTCCCTGCAGCATTTCCCACGGGCCAGGGCAGATTGCGTGGTGAAGCCCTGAGTGTCGCAAGGTGCCCAGCGCTTACCACCACGCGCTCGAGGCTTTTCCACTCCTTCCCCACCCCATCTGCCTGCACAGGCAGATTTTGGAGCGGAACCAGGAGCGGCGATGCTGTCCTCCCCCTTGACAGAACGGGTTCGGCAGCTCCGGCATCCCAGGTTGAGCTTTTGCAAGCACTTGTGTGCCTGTGTGTGCGCACACGTGGGCTGGGAGGACGGTGTTTTTAACAGACCATGGGCTGCTTTAACTCCGCCTGCAGCAGCAGGGCAGCCCTGGAGAAGTCTGTGCTTATCCTATGGGATACAGCAGTTCTGGGAAGCCTGGGCTCCGCTGCCTGCTCCCTGGCTGGTATGCGCCTCGCTGGCAGGGTGGTCGCAGGCAGTGCCAGGGCTGAGCAGAGGTACTGGGTACCCCAGTTCAGCCTGGGTGAAGGCAACAGAGCAAGCAGAAAGGGTGACATGGCCTTGTTTCTGGCTCGGCTGCGTTGCATGGGTGCAGCCTGGCATTTCCCAGCCGGTCGTTTCTCCAGAGGGCCACGAGGTGGAAGCATTTTCCAAAAACTCCTGCGATGCCCTCGGAGCGTGGGGACAGCCTGCCTCTGACTTGAGCGAGGGGGACAGGACAGCCAAGGAGCTGAGGGGTGGCTGTGTCGTGGAGAAAATTGCTGAGAAGGGATCAAGCAGGGGCACAGGTCACAAGGGTAAAATCCTCTTCTCCAGGAAAAGGCTTCTGCCACTATCCATGATGTTGGCTGCCCACTACCCAGGGAAAAAGGTCTTGTGTTCTGCACCTCGGAGGCAGAAATGCAGGAGCACACACTGCACAGGGGCCATGCACCATGCTCGGGACCCCCCATGCTTGCTTGCTCCGTGCAGATGGCCTGCCCGGCAGTCATTTGAGTGTAATTTCTGGACCTGATGCTGAGCCCAGACATCCTGGAGAGATGACCAGGTTCCTCTTCCTCCTCCTCTGAACAGAACTCCTGGACAACTGGATTTGTGGCATCTCTGTTCAGCCCGCTCCCTACCCCCTTTCACAGGAGGGCCAACACAGATATCCAGATGCCTGTCTGTCTGTCTGCCTCCCTACACACCACGTCCTGCTGCTCGGAGCCAGCAAGTTCAACCAGTAGCCCCAGGGCTGCAAGCCTGGCAGGACATGCCTCTGCCTGCTTGGGAGGACCAGTGCTTTCACGTGGGCTCAGCAGTGGCCAGGTAACACAGCCAGGAGCAGGGCTTGCCACTTGGCACGGTGTCGCGCTCAGCCCTTGTTCATCATGCTTGACACGGGCTCGGGGTGCTGAGTCACGGCCGATCAGCTGTGCCTTATCTAGCCTGGTGAGCAGACAGTTGCCCCATCCCGCTCAGCCCTCCTGGCCTGGCAGGAATCACTGGCATGCTGCTGAACACCAGGCACCAGCCTGCCGGGAAGTTGTCTCAGCACATGGGAGACACCGGCTGGTGCCTTCCCAGCCAGGAGAGCTCGGTTGCTACTGGCCAGGGTCCGACACAAAACAGGTTGGGGACAGAGCCCCCATAAATGACATTCCTTATGGCCATCAGCCTGTGCAACAACCCTCTGCTCTCCTGCAAAACCTCAGTTTCCCTCAAATACTTTATAAGTGAGGCACGGAGAGAATCAAGGATGTAGCAGGAGGGAAACGGCACTGAGATTTGCCTCTGTTGTGGAGGGCTCCTGTTCAGTGCTCCGCTCCACCACATGATGCCATCAACCTTGGGCAAGTCCCTTCACCTTTCCTCCGCTTCTAACACTGGAGTTGGATGTTTCCTTGTTAGCTGTGGGCATGGAGGGGTTAAATATGGTAAAAAACAGGGAGGAGATCATATATACAGCCAGCTAAATGAGTACTGCACTCCTTTGACAGATGATCCCACAGTCAGGAGGTGCTTGGATTCCAGATGCTTTGGGGGGGGAATTACAAGCAGCACCAGCTTCTAGGCAGGACCCACATTCCTTGGCTGGCCCTGCTCCACCCTCAGCTCCAGAGCAGAGAAGTACTTTGGTCCAGCATCCCTGTATGTGACAGAATAAATGTGCAGAGTCCACTCGGTATGCAAAAATACCTTGACATTTAGCCTTCCCTTGTGTTTGTTTAATAAGTAAACAGCTAAAAATAAGTTGGTTATACCCAAGGGGCTTTTGAGTAGCACTAAACCAAGAGAGTGAAGGCTGTATGCTGGGTAACAGAACTGGTATTTTCCTCTCACTCTCAGTTCTACATCAAAGTAGTTTTAGGGACTTTATTTATTCCCGACTTGAATCAACATGAGCACAGGGAGAATCAGCCTCAGCATCTGCAAATGCAGACCTCTTCTGTGGTGCTAATTGATTTAATCTGTGAGACAACACGAGAGCAGATTTATCCAGAACAGTCCTGCCTTAAACCTGTATTTCACTTTTTTTTTTTTTTTTTTTCTCAGAAGTGCCTTACTTAGTCGAAAGTAGTGGCATCAGTGGCTGGCCTACAAGGAATGCCTGTGCTGGCAGATGGTGGGTCAGTGCTGGATCTCTCCAAGGCACGGCACAGGGGAGGGGAGAGCGAAGCGAAGCACCAGCGTTGCTCTGATTTGTGACACCTCCTGAGGGCTGCGCTGGCCGTGCGCCCTTATGGGGTCACGCATGTACCATCCCATCCACCACTTCCAGCCCGCTCCATCTGGCCGAGAGGCGATGTGGGGTCTTCTGAAGTCCTGCTGTGAGGCTTCTTGGATGCTACTGGAGCCCAGAGAGAGGTGGTCTCTTTCCATGTATTGCAGGGCTTTAAATGACCAAGTGCAGCTTCCAGTCCTGGGGCATCCTGCTCTGGTTCAGAGCATCAAGATTGTATGAAGCACCATGGCTGGATGAGCCTCCAGAGTCCTTTTTCTGAGCTTCAGGATTTGGAAAGGCTTCTGGTCAAGTTATTTGATACACCGGGGTGGTATGCAATGGAACGACCTCATGCTTTGCCCCAGAGCTAGAAATGCCTGCAACGACGGCATTTCCCTACAGCTACAAGCGGAGCATCAGCAGTCCGGGGAGCCCTTTGGCGATGCTGCAGGTGGGATGCAGAGGTGAGGAGCCCTGGCTGTGCAGCCAGCGGGGATTTCACTATGCTGTGGAGGCTCAGCCCTCAGAAAACCAGACCAACCGAGGGCAGGATCAGGCTGAGACCCGTGGAGCGTGCCGAGCTGCGGCCGCCCCGTTCACAGAGCACTCAGCATCTGTCAGAATGAATCTTGAGCCTCTTCCAGCCAGAAGTCAGCGGGAAAGTTTCTCTGCAGCCTGTCAGGGAAGGTGATTTCAGGTTGTGTTTATAGCAGGTGTGCAGCATGTGAGCAGAAGAGGAGACTCAACATGCCATTAGAGCACTTACTGGCTGGGGAATTACAGTGCTAATGAAATAATAGGTGCATTCAGCTAGGAAGAGGCTTGTGCTGTAGATTCTCCCCGGAGACTGCCTTGCAGGGCACTGCCTGCCACCAGCCTGCTGGTGGTTTTCTCCTGGGCAGATGCCTCAGCGCCAGTTAAAGCAAGTTCTGGGCTGCATCCCAAAAGCCCTTCCCCGCGGGGGGAAGGCAGCCCATCTCCCCTCCCCTGCACAGCCCGGAGCAGGACCTGTGCTGCGCCTGCACGGTGCTGTATGCTATCCCTGGGATGCCTCCAGTTTTCCCTGGGGTGCAGGCTGTCCTGCAAGGCTTTGCCACCAAGTCTCACCTCCAGGAATTTCTCTCTGCCCATCATAACCTTTGCTGTCGATGCACGTGTGTTTGCTAGCAGGGAAGGAGGGGGCAAGGTCCTTGTCTGCCCTGCCTGCGCCAGCCGGTTTTGTTTTCACCCAGGGGAGAAGCAGCACAGAGCAGCATGCAGATGTTTATTGTGGAGGCAGAAGACCTGAGCGGCATTGTATTCCAGTGCAGGTTTCCATAAAGCCTGCTGGGATGAAGACGGGAGCTGGCACTGAGGTGTGTGGCCCCACAGGCGCTCACACAGCACCTTGGGGCAGCAAGGACGAGGGACCCCGGGGCTCCTGCGGTGCCACCGGTGCCTTGTCACTGACCACACTGTGGTTCACACCCCGTGCCCGCCGTGTTTGTGGCTGCCCTCCCAGCAGCCCCCAGCTCCTCGCTGGGAGGCTTTGGGGGATGTTGTTGCTGCAGGACCCTGCCCCGGCAGCCCCCCTCTGATCACGGGAGCTGTCATCCTCCTGACTTGCCGAAGAAGGAAGGACTTGCTCACAGCAAGTCGCAGCTGTGTATGAGATTTTCCTCTTTTCAGCTAACTCTGCCGCCATCTGCTCCAATTCCCTAATTATAGCAGCAGAGGTGGGGGATGTCAGACTGGTTAGCAGGCGGTGTGGGGTGAACATCAGCTCCAGCCGCCTCGATAGACCCGTGTGGGCCGGAGCGGCTCCCAGACACCGCAAGCTCGGCTGGCACAAGTGCCAGCATACACATGAAGTATGTGCGCCCACTCCACTCCCAGCTAAGCCAAGCATCTTTCTTGGGCATATCCCTACCATTCCTGCCCTCTCCGGGATGCTTTGCTCTGTGCTGCACCATGCATGTGTCAGGCACTGCAGTTCAAGCCCTTTCTTGGCTCTCTGTTTTGGAAATGTTCTCGCATTTATCATCCCTCTAATACCCGCTGAAGTTTCTGCCTGCATCAATGTTTTGGGAAGCCAAAGCTGGGTTGGATTCTTCATTTGGGCTGAAAATAGCTAACAGGCTGTGAGGCAAGCAGCAAATCCTGGCTTAGCATCCTGAGGCTGTCATAGTCAGCAGTGAGGGAGTCCCTTTCTGGTGCCACCCAAGCTGTTCTTGCTGAATAGTGCCAGCCCGCTGCCATGGCTCCTCCCTTTCCACCCATCCATCCTTCCCTGTGGCCAAAGGCTCACAAGAGTCCTTATCATTCTCCAGCCAGACCTCCTGCACTGCCTAGGCCAAAGGATCGAATCCTGCTAATAGGGGTCTTGGGCTGGAAAACTCCCGTCTGATGCTCTGTTCTTAATCCCTGGGTATTTCTTGTACAACTGGTCTCGGTCCAAGTAGGGACTCCCACTTTCTGTCGGCAGGAGAGCATCAGACACTTTGCTGGTGTTTCTGGTGTATGCTGGGGAAGAGAAGCAACTGGTCTGTTAGGTTTGCCCAGGTACATTCCCTTACAGTACTTTAACCCCAGTGCTCCTTGCTCCCAAGAGGAAGCAGAGGTTGAAGCCCTTGGTGCACTTACTCACCTCTTTCCAGTAGAGAGGACTGACTGTTCAGCCCGGAGCTCACCCCGTGAACTGCCTTGGAAAGGGGAAGCCTGTCAGTGAGTCAGTGGGACAGAGATGGATTGTTCTCTGAAAAAATAACTTATCTCCTCCCCACACTTGCTTCACACAGGGTGATGAGGGACAAGGTCCGCTCACAGGAGCAAACTCCTTCGGGGACGGCGTTTGGTTACTTTTGAACTGCAGCGCTGGCGCCTGGGCTCCTCTCTGCAGCGCTGAGATGCTTTAACCCCTGTGAACCCACCGCTAAACCCCCCTGGAAACCTTCAAGCGGAGCAGTCTTGCTCAGTTTCTCCAGGTCCCATGGCTGGGTGAAGCTCAGTGTTGTTAGGGAGCGTCAGCCCTGGCTCTGCGTGCCAGCCTCACCTTGGCATTGGGGTGTCCTCTCTCTGCTGTGTAATGGGGAGGAGGGTGCCCGCAGCCCGAAGGGAAATGCCAAAACCCAAGGCCAAACCCACCTTCCAGCGATACCACCGGCAGGGCAACGGATGCTTTTCTTCCAGAGCCACTTGCTGGAGGAGACATTTTGGTGTCCGTCATACTCTGTGCATTTTTCTGGCTTTGCCCATCATGCTGCTGGGGTTTTGCACACTTACAGTAGGATCGTGGAGGAAATACTTTGTGCATGATTTTTTTCCTTTTTTTTTTTTAATTCGGCAGCTTTTGGTTGCTAAATGCATGAATCTCCAGCATGGATTGGTGGATCTGTTGTTATGGTAATGCTCCACGGGCAAAATTAAGAGGAGATGCTGCTGGATTCACCAGTTTGCAATTGTCCTGACGGTTGCCATGGCCAGCTGGGTTTTGGCCAACTGTACTTTGTGGATGGTGGCTTTATTTTGCACGCAGCACACAGACTTACGCAGTGATTTACACAGAGTTTAGTTTCAGGGTGACTGGCATTCACGGGGAGTCAGTTCTTGTGTGGGACAAGAGAAGACTGCAGTTCTCTGGGCTCAGTTATGAACGTTGTCAGAGATCCGCAGTGGGACCTTGAGGAACCCCCTCAGCTCTGGGAACAAGCACTGGTCTGCGTTAACAAGGATAGCTGAACTTGTCTCCGTTTCTCCTGCTCCTCAATTCACCTGCCTGTAAAACGGGAATAACGATATTCCTTCCGTCTTGCCCCGTTACATTTTCAGAGTCAGTGGAGCTGCAGATGCCCAACAGAGATGTAACTTGGGGGGGTTGCTGCTAAATGGGGATGACCTACAGCCACTGCCCCCCTCATTAGCAGCGTGCACAGCCACAGGCACAGGCTGAGCCTTGCCCTCCCAAGGAAAGCAGCGGGGGCATTTGGCCTCTCCAGCGCTCGGTATAAGCAGATCCCGACATGCCGGGCTGGGCAGTTAAGCATGGGGCCCATTTGCCACTTTTCCTTGACTTAGCAGCCAGCCTTTAAAGCAAAGCACTCCGATTGTTGCTGAAATGCAGCGCTGGTCTCCGGGCAATGATTTCCACATGCCTGCGTGTGCACAAGGGAGAACCATCCACGGGCAGGGGAGGCATTGAACACATTTTCTTTCCATGACTCGGTGCCTGCGTTACTATTGAATGTCAGGGCAGCGGGGAAGGGAACTGCTGCCTGGATGCAGTGACTGTAAAATATTCCCCGCAGACCTACACAGAGCCGCTTGCCTTGGAGCCGCACACATGCATGCCCATGTGAGTTCAGCAGCGGAGAAAACGTGCCTCTGAGCTGCTGGGGATCTGGAGGGATCTGCAACCCCGACACTGCTCTGTGCGGCAGGGGAATGGAGCCGGAGGAGCTGCAGGAAGAAAAGAGGTGAAACCGTCCTGGAGCTGACCTGCGTTTCCTCCGTACGTCAAGCACATTCCTGTTGCTGCCATTTCTCTAATGCTCCAGTCTGAGCTGTCAGGTTTAATACACTTACTATATTTACTGGGATTGCCAGGACTCTTATGTGAGAGCACTGGGTTGCAGATTGGAGCTCTGGACCTCTCCCTAGGGAGACAGCGGTGCCTACTGGGTAGAGCACTGTTTGGTGGCCGTACCTTTCTTAACTGGCTGTTACCGGGCCTGGCGCATCATTGCTTAGTGCGTTTTGACGTCTTCGCTCCATTCGGATCCCTGCTAAACATATCCAAATAACTTCCACTTTGGATTTGATTCCGGGCCCCCAGCCCGGAGACTTCACAGGCGAGCTCCTGCCTCTCTGCAGGGTGCTGCACAGGGCACGGGCAGGCAGGGCTGCCCCCCAGTCTGGGGAGGGGTATTAAATGGGGGCTAGCAGCTTACAGCAAAAATTAGGTGTTTTTAACACCTGCCTGCAAAGGATGCTTGGTACGGCTGTAACAGAGGCTGCTCCCTTCCACTTCTGTGCGTTTGGAGACAGCTAGCACCTCTGCTCAGCTTTTCACCCTCCAGGCTAAACAGCCTGAACTGCCTTGGTCCCCTCCGGCGGCAGGTCTGCCAGCCCTCCGGCTGTCCCCACAGCCACCCTGGCCACTCTCCCTCCTCTCTCCCGAAGCTGGATGGAGTGTCCCCGCCGGGGCCTCACCATGTGAGGGAGAAACCGGAGGATTTAATGTGTCTGGCCAGGAGCCATGCAGGGAGCATGCCTGGGGCAGGGCGCAGTTTTACAAGACGGGCTCTAGCTCGGTGTCAGTGCATGCGGTGCTCCCGTAGCCCCGTCCTCGGATGGGTTTGCACAGGGACAAGGGGTGCAGAGCGGAGTCTCGCACCCTGTGCTCACCCTTATGTCGGCCGTGGAGCTGGGACCGCTCTCCCCACCGCCCGGAGGCTGCGCTGACCCCTCGGCATCCCGCCGTCCTTCTCGCATCTCTGCAGTGGTGTTTGCTGACAAGGAAGGTTCTGGAGAGGAGCAGCCCTAGCAAACCCCTTGGGCCTGTGATTAAAATGCTGCTCAGGATGCTGCTGCCTTCCCTGCTACTCCTGAAAATCACTCCAGCCTGCGTGCCGCTTGCAGCCTGGGAAAGAGAGGTACCGCTTTCCCCTGGGCTAGCAAAGGCGCCCAGCTCAGGAGCTCTGGCTGGTGTTTCTGGGGGTGGCTTTTCAGGAGGGGTGCGGAGGGTGTGTGATCTCCTGGCGTACAGCAGAAACAGGATTGCTTCTACCTGGAGGAAGTGCCAGGACTGCGCCAATGGCATGAACAGCTCAGAGCCATCATCCCGCGTTATATGCATCCCAGCCCTGCTCGGTTACAGCCCCCAGCCAGCCGTGCCCCTCGGGACCGAGGCAGACAGGAGCACGCAAGTCTCTGTCAGACCTGACTCTCTGCTTGCTCCAGCCTCCTCGCCTTCACGCCTCCCCCTTCTTCCCTCGCTCCAGCCAAACGCGCAGCTGGGCTGAGGTGCTGCTTGCAGGAAGGTGACAGCAGACGGGCCCCAGGTGAGGCAGCACAGCCTGCGTATCTTCAAAAGACGCAATTTATATCAAAAGGGAGAGCAGCTGTGAGCCGCAGCCCAGCGGCTGCACCAGGCAAGGGACCCCCTCGGAATTGCATACCTGGAGGAGGAGGAGAAGGATTTGCTGAGCAAAGTCTCCCCCAGCACAAGATGAGGTGATCACAACCATGGACTTACACGAAGTCTTGTAGTTTCCCAGTTAGACCCATTTTTTTATGAAATATTCCTAACTACAATGAGCCCATTTCCACACCTGATTTCCCCTGGAACTCCATAAGGCTATGGGATTTCACCACGACAAAACGAAAGGGAAAAAACAACCCCAGAACCCAAAGCAATTTCAGAAAAAAACTCACAAAACCCAAGCACGCCTGCCTTCTGCTCAGCCATTAATTTGGCATGTTTGAAAAACGCCCTGCAGGCTCTGCCTTGCAAATGCCGGGCTCAGTACTGCCGAGGCATCCGCTGGCGGGTGCCAAGTTCAACACCAGCGACCTCAGCCCACGTTGCCCTTCACAGAGCACACATTAAGGGACAGTTTGCTTTGGGCTATTACTGGTGGAACGGACCCAGCCCCGTTACCCGGCGCAGAGTCTCGTTAGTACCACCTCACTCTGCCAGGGAGATGTTCCGTGCTCTTGTCCCACATGCTGGTGAACATCCATCACACCGTAACACAGCTCTCCGCCCATCCAGCCTTTGAACACGCATGTCTAGGAATCCCTGCTGGCTGTAGCAGCTGGGTGCTCTGCCTCTCCACACCCTCCTCCCAAAGCCATCCCTGTCAGGCTTACAGCGATCCCTTCCTTAGCACGCTGATTATTGTAATTTATGTTTATGAGGAACGTTACGCACCAATAAGCAGCTTGTGTGACACAGCCACCAAGCTCGTGTCCCTTTCCACTAATTGCTTGTAACGTTCTTGCCCTTTGCACATCGCTTTCTCTTAGGGCTGGCTTCTCTGTCCAGCTCCAGTTTGGGGGCTTCCTCTCCCTCATTAGCCGTAGCTTTTGCTGGGGATCTCCTTTGCTTTCCGTTTTAAAATGGACTTACAGTGCCTCATAGCTGTGGTATGGAGCGTGGGGCGGCAGTTGTTATGCCGAGGGCTGCACTGTGCTGGGAATGGCACATAAGTGTTTGAGACATCTCCCCCCTGGAGACATCTCCCCTTTAAACAGAGGAGATGGGTGAGTATGGAAGTCAGAGGCACACCAGAGCCTGGCTGGACTGCTGGGCTGCGGAAAACGTGCCAGTTTCTGCAGCCAGTGGCATAAAAGGAGCGTGATGGCTAACGTCACATGGAGCTACCACTGACTTTGCAGCCCACATGAGCAGGTACTCATTGACCAGGGGTTAGGAGAGGGCAGTCGTTCACGCAAGCCAAGAGCCAGCCTGCACATCGGGCCTCTGGGTCTTATCCTTTGCTGTTCCTCCTGGAGCCCTGCAGAGCAAAGGATGCAGATCCCCGTGATGCAGGTGAGAAACAAGCTGCTCACCCCATGTCACGGAGGACTGGGTCTTACCCCTGTTGCAAAGTCATCGTGCCCCAAACTGGGGCAATGTGCTTGAACTCCACGGCTGCTTCTGGAGGGGCAGTTCCAGTTCAGAGCCCGTTCGTTCAGCCCGGTGTGCTCCCACGAGTCTTAGCTCATGTGCTCACTAAACGGGTTGACTGAAGAGCTGGTGTCGAGTGTTCTACCCCAGTCACGGAACAGACAAGCATTACTAAGGGCTTCAGGTCTTGGCTGGGTGTTGCCATGGGACAGGCTAAGGTGAACAAACAAAATGGATCCTGGTAAAACATCCCTTTCCTCCATGGGGGCTCAGCTTTTACGCTTCTGCAATGCCATCTGTGAACCACTTCCCTGTTCCTCAAAGTGTCTCCCAGCAAGCTTGATGGTTCTAATATAGGAAATGAGAATCAGCAAGTCCCCCGAGACTCCCACGTTCAAAAAGTAAAAGGGAAAAGGAGTTCTGTCAGCGGCAGAACTAAGGAAGCCCAAATTTGTGCCTTCTGGACAGTCTTCCTTGTGGAATCTCAGATGTCTGGAAAGGAGAAGATCCTATATGCTTCCCTGCGATAGGATTTGCCCCCAGAGAGCTTGTGCCCCTGTTCCTGCTCCTCACCAGCTCTGCTGCGTCCTCCGGGTTCCTGCTCTCCATACTCTGTGTACATGGATTTTGTTCCTTCCCTGCCCCGGTGTCCTGCTGGCGTCCCTCTGCCTTCCCCCACCACGTTAAACCTCCTGCACATCCCCCAGATTTAGGCATAATACCCACTAATTACAAAAACTCTACTGACAGACAGGATGGTCTGTAGAGGGAAGGCGAGGATTAATATAGCTGGGGATATAAGAAATTAATTAGTTTCAGACAGACAATGTTGGCACCTCCAGTCAGCCTGATTTATTTCCATGGTTGGTCTATTTTTGGCAAACTGAGAATGTTTGGCTAAATATAAGACAATAAATAGCTGGAATGGATGGCGAAGCTGCTGCTAAATACATAACCCTACTGGAGTGACAGAGGCTGAAATCTCCAGAGGCTGCAGGCAGCCCACGGTCCCCGCCGGCTCCCCAGCGTGCCCCCCGTTTCCCGGGCTGCCCTGCCTCTGCCAAGAGCCTCAAGGACGAGTAGGAAGAGCTACGGGAGGGAACTCCCCCGACCCGTGCGCTGAGGCTGGGATCCGTCTGTGTGTCTGCGCGGCTGCCCAGCCCGCAGAGCCGCTCTCCTCCCCGCCGCGCTCCCGCCCGTCCCGGTGCTGCCCCGGGCCGGCTGCGAGGCCAGCGGGGCCGAGCGGGGCTCCTTATCCCGGGGCTGCGGCGGGGAGGAGCCAGCGCCGCACCGAGCCAAGAGCCGGCACCGCGCCGGGTCCCGCACCGGCACCGCACCCGCGCCGCCTCCGGCACCGCTCCGGCACCGCTCCAACCCCTTCCAGCACCGGCTCCGGTACCGCTCCGGCACCGGTACGGCTCTGGCTCCAGCTCCAAGCCGTTCCAGCACCGGCACCGCTTCTGCTCCGGCACCGCTCCAACCCCTTCCAGCACCGGCTCCGGCACCGCTCCGGCGCTGGTACCGCCCCAGACCCTCTCCGGCACCGCTTCTGCTCCAGCACCGGCACCGCTCCCGACCTTCTCCGGCTTCGGCATCGCTCCGGCACCGGCTCCGGCACCCCTCCGGCGCCGGTACCGCTCCAGACCCCCTCCGGCACCGGCCCCGCTTCTGCTCCGGCCGCGGCCCCGGTGCGGCCCCGCTCCCAGCCGGTCTCCGGTGCGGCCCCGCGGCGCCCGGAGCGCCGCCCCCGCTCTTCCCCGGGACCCGGCGTGGCGGCGGCAGGAAGGAGGAAGGAGGGAGAGCGACCTGTTCGGCGGCCGGTGAGTGCCGGGGGAAACACGGCGGCGGGCTGGGGACCCCCCTGCCCTCCTCTCCCGCAGCCCCGCCGGCCGGGCAGCGCTCGGGCGGGGACTGTCGCTGCGTTTGGGGCTGTTCGGGCAGAAAGTGCGAGGGGAGGGGATGGCTGAAGCCGGAGGTACGGTGAGGGAGGGTTCAGCTCTGTACCGAGCGCAGCGAGAATTTATACCTGTGTGTTCGTTCGTGGAGGAGATCCCTGCGTGTGTTTTGGTCCTAAGCGTGGTTTAGGGAGACCTGGTCAACCCTTCGCTCACTATCGACTTCTCCAGCATGCACCGTTTGGTGGACACCCCTGGTGTGGGTCCCTCTGTGAAGGACCTGGGGGGGGACCCTTCTGTCTCCAGTGTGAAGGTGTCCGTGGGGGCTGGCAGGGGGGCTGACACCCGGGGATTGCCTGGTGGGTTCCCCTGCTGCTGGCTGGTGCCTTGCTGCTGGCTGGCCGGCAGCATGGCATTCTCCTTGCGCTGCATTTTTTTCTGGCTGTCAGTATGAGCTGCATCTCTCCAACACGCCTGTTGCTCCGACAAGTTCCCCAGGGTGTGGAGAACTTGCCCCCAGAACGCCTGTCCCCCTCCTCGCTGGCAAGGAGCTCCCCAGACGAGACCACCCGTTGAGAGCTGGCCTCCCTGCCATGACAGTACTACCTCTTGTAAAGTCAGGCTTTAATAAACTGGCTCTTCTCTCCGTGAAAACAAACTGGAATGAGTGTGCTGGCTGGTGGGCACAATGGTGGCATTAGCTCTGAAAAGAAGAAAGCATCAGGGTCAGGCCTGGGGCTGCTGGCATTGGGGTTTTTTGTGCTGTGCATCAACCAAATGAATGGTGCGATGTGTGCGTGCTGGGGGTTGGAGAAGGCGCCTGAAGGGGAAAAGCTTTGAACAAGCGGCAGGCAGAAAGTTAGTGCCTCCGGATGAGATTTGTGAAAGGGCAAGTGCCTTCAGACAGGACCCTCTTCCTGCAAGGAAACAGGATTAATTTCCTTCTCAGTGGTAGTGGGGCAGCATGTAGATCTGCAACATGTGCTAACACACAGAGCTGAAATGTGGTAAATGCAAGCAGAGTCTTGTTCTCCAGCCTTACGAGGCATTCACAGGGCATCTGGGTCATGAAAACCAGTTCCCATGATCCTGAAAAGATTTCCTTGATGCAAATATCAGGCCATTAGATAACTGGTCAGTTAGCGTCAGCGGGGACACATCAGTGGTGGCACACTGAGATCTCAAAGTGCATTTGTAGTTTAGAGCATCCTTTCCTCCCTGGAGAAGATACAAGATGGGACGTGACATGTCCAAGAGCCTGATGCAAAGAGGAACAGAGGCAGGAATAGGAGGAGGGCACTTGGTTCACCAGCTGGCACCCCCTCCGTGAAACTTCATCTCTCTGTGTGTATGTGCGGAGCATCCAGCTCACAGTCTGCGGGTTTTTAGACTCTCTTTGTCATGCTGGAAGACTTCTGTGCAAGTTTTAGTGCTCATCCTCCAGGCAGGGCTGCTTTTGATGGAAGGTTTTGCAGATTTCACAGATTTGTTTCCAAGAGCCCAGAGTTACTCACTAATGCAGGAAAGTATTGGTACCATGTCCAATGAGGGCAATTAACAAATGGGTGGTGGAACAACCTCGCCAGCAATGGCTGGGAGTTCCTCCTCTCTTATCCTGCTTGGAAAAGAGAGGATATTTGGTAACTAAAGAACAGGACTCTGGAGATCTGACCCTGTCCCTGGCCTTGCCATGGATTCTGTCTGACCTTGGACGTGTCACCGTATCCCCATGTCTGAGTTCCCCCATCTGTTAACACTTGACCTTGCTTTGTTCTCAGAGGTTTGCTCCCGGAGCTCTATAGAGCTTTGGGATGCTGGCAGAGATAGGCATGGAAGCACTAAAACGCTTGTCTCAATGCTGTGAAGGCCCCTTTCACGAAACAAGTACTCTTTGTGGTCCCTTGAATGGACCCTTCAGACAGGCTTCGCTGGCAAGCGAGTGACAAAGAGTGAAGTGATGGTGTCACATATTCATACGTTACAGGTGACTGAAAGGCAGCTGACGTGCCCGGCTGCTTTTTACTGGCTTCCAAACTAGCTGCTTTAAATCTCTGGCTGCTGCCTTCCGTACGCGTTTATTGCCACTGTTGGTGTCTCGTTTGTCAGGGTGAGGGACGGGCTGGGGTACGGCCCCGCTGTGCCGAGAGCACGGGTGCAGGAGGAGGCAGGTTTTGGTGTCTGTCGCTGGCACTCTGACTAGACGAGGTAGATGAAGGCAGCTTCATTTTGCGTAGGGGAAAGTGGAGAGATGAAATGGCTTGCGGAAGGGGCTACGGGGAGCCTGCGGTAGCGCAGGGAATGGAGTTTTGATCTCCCAAGTCCCTGAGGATCCCTCCGTTCCCTTTGTGCTGCACTCTGCCCCTTGGTGAGACAGAAACCCTCTATATGTACTTTCCATATGTTGTGTATGCATTAAAATATCCACGTTGCAGTTTCCACTGAGGCCATCCCCTTGGTCTGGCCTTCTGGAGAGAAATGAATGTTTGGTCAATCCTTGTAAACCCCGAGACATTCCTCTGGCTTCCATACAGACCTGAGGTTTGGGCCAGGACATCTGAGAATCTCCAGAAAATCTGGGACACGTGTTTGGAGTCATGTCCAAATAATAGTAAGAGTTTCCAGGAGGGTTTATAGTCAGTAAGAGCATCCCAAATTCTCCCTCCATTCTCAGGGAAATTGAGGCAAACTTAAAGCAGCTTCTCCAGGCCACAGGACAGGAGGGCTTGACTCTGGGGCCAGCTGCAGAGTTCAGAAAAGATCCCAACCCAGCCTGGAGTGAGCTCTGCTCTGTGTAATTAGGGTACTGGAACCCCGAAAGGTCAGCTCTGGTTGATGACATAGTCTCGGTTTACTTCTTTACAGGTAGAAAAACAATAAAAGGTCCTTCAGCTGCTTTCAGCAAACTCTGTCCCTGCAGAGGTTTGACCTGCTGGGTTTGTTTTTCTGTAAATTAACTCGCTTCTGCTGTTTGTCAAGGGAAAACTGATAGCAGAAAGCAACCTGTTGATTAATGTAGATGCAAAAGCCCAGATTACAATCTGGTGAACAATTAACTTTGCAGAGTCGATCTGTAATCAGACCGAGCATCTTTTGCTCTCTCTTTACATTTCTAATCAAGGTTTCTTTTCAGGTAGCATTTTGCCTGCAGCCAGCGTTACTCATCTGCTGCTTGTTTGCTCAGTGGCTCCCAATCTTAGCTCCTATCTTTGGCTAGGCAGCCTGGCTGGAAAAGAAACTGGTGTGAAATTATTTTCAAGCCACAGAGCAGAGCTAGCAAGCCTTCAGAGATGGCTGGGGCTCATCTGTGCTTCTGACACCGCTGCCATCTCTCATCTCTCCCGTTCCTTCTTCGCCTCCCTCCTTCGTGTGCCTTATTCTTGCCCTATCTCCAGTCCCAACTTGAGATCTGTATTTTCTTGCCTTCTGGGTTTCCTCGCTGTTTTAGGGGTGAGCTCCAAGCCACCACGATTAAGGCTAGATTTTTGCCGGCAGGCTAGGCACGCTGCATTCCCACTGGGAAATGTCCACATACCTTCAGCACAGCACGCCTGCCCACTGGGCTGATCTCTGCTGACAATCTGAGCGCTTTCTTTTCACACCTGAGCAGCAGCTGGGCTCTTGTTAAAATTCTCACTCGTGTGCTGAATGCATAATGCACCCGAGCTTGAAGTGTAGGCAGGATCTGCAGGAATACAGCCCGTGAAGCGGAAGGATGCTCCAGGCTTTGGGGCACTTGCTTCAGAGAGTTGGATTCAGATGCCGGCACCGGCTCTTCTCTTTTTGTTTTGTGGCTTTTCTGTGCTCCCGTCTGACCTCCCTGCCACACCAGGGCACTGGGAGGATAACTAACGCTAAAGCGTTGGTGCTGTGGAAGGGAGGGATGTTTGACCCGCTGTTTGCAAAGGTGGATGCTCGCTGCTTTTGGGGAACCAGATCTCCCAGAGCCGCTCAGGTGGAGACATTTCAGAGCATCTCAGGCTGGGCACGGACAGCCTGGGTCTGACGCTGACCTGCTGTGAGCCTGCCCCTGTATTCTGCTTCCCTTTTATCCTCCTTTGTGGATTTAAATCAGGGGCATTTTGAAGCAGGGACAATTTCTCATCGCTGCCTTTTGCACGGTGAGTCCTCGGTCTCTGGGGCCAGCAGGCGCTGCCGTAACAAAAACAAATTATTTGAGTAGCGAATTTCTGGCACGGAGCTGTCAGTGCCTGGTAGCAGTCACCTCTGCCGGCGTTGCAGGAACACACGGTATCGTCAGGGCTGTTACTGCCCGTGATGCATAGAGGAGGAAGCAAACAGGATGGAGCGGTGTTGGGTTTACTGCCCTTTCGTTAGCACGTGAGGAAGGGAAAGCGCACAGCTTCTGCGTGCACCTGGAAGGAAGGGTGTTGCTCGTGAAGACACTTCATTGCCAATTAATGGTGCGTTCAATCCAATTATTTTGTTCCTTTTTAATTTCGTTAGTTAGACCCAAACAATTCACCCTCGCACCACCCTCGAGCTAGTACTATCACCTTCATTTATCAGGTGGGAAACTGAGGCAAGGAGCATATTCCTGGTGTTAGCAAGGTTCCATCACCGATGGCACTGGATCTCAAACCTGAGGTCTAATACTGTCTCCAACACGTGCTGGTTTGTGCTGGTCTGTAGCTAACAGCCCGTCTCTCGCTGTTGTCTGGGGTGACATGAATTTTATTTGTCTTTTGGGCACCCTTTCAGTTTTTGCTCATGACCTGCCATGCAGTAATGTTTTTATTACCGAAGACTTCTACATGAACCTTCTCCCCCTCCCTCTCTTTCTTCCCCAACATCTGAAATGCTCAGCTGTTTCCTTTAAAACAACCCAAATTTCCCCAGCTGGGGGCTTTGGAGTGGGGCTGGGGGTTGGATTTGACCAGTTTTGTGGGGTGTTGCTGTTGTTTTTAGCAACTGAACTGCTAAATTAAAAAGGAGAGGCTGTTGAAGCTGACCATAAACACTGAAACCTCTGAAGAAATCAAAATGTGCCTTTTTTGGGAAGCTGAAACATTCCAAACGTTCCGTTTATTTCTGCTGTTTCTCTATTTTGATTTAAATAGTTTATTTTTACTTGGCCTATTTAATTATTTGGTAAGTGTTAATATGCTGGTCACTGAAGGGTTATGATTCATGATCCCAGTTAGATTTAGCTACACGCACACATACACACACACCCCCCAGCCCCCGCTGCTGTCGCTTCTCCCCAGCGCTGCCCACTGCTGAAGCCGTATCTTATTTTAGTTGCTAAATCTGACAAGGTTTATGAACGGGAGCCTTAACTCTGTGCTTGTGAACATGCACATGCATATAAATTCATCGGTGTTGGTTTTTTTTCTGTATTCCAGTGTGGAACATCACCTGGAGCTTGGTTTTATGCCTTCTAGCATGACTTGAATTATTTGGCGGAAAGCCTCTTAGACGGGTAGCTTATGCACCGAGCCTTTGCTGGAGCAAATGCTGCTGATCTATAGATACCCAAAGATGCAGTCGGGGACCTACAGGGATCTTCAACAGCGCTTTTTAAAAATTATTTTTATTTTGGGCTTTTAGAATCTGGTTTGAAGAGTATAATAGCAGCTGAAGTGATCTCTTTTCACCCAGAAAATGCATCCTCCTATTGCATCTGCCCATGTCAGTAGGTTCAATTCCACTTTCTGCCTGCCTTCACCAGATGCTGAAGTGGTGTAAATCAGCATTGCTCCGCTGAAGTCAGTAGACCCACAGCAGCACAAGACACAGAAATTTTGTCACCAGCCAAGGCTGTGAGCGTCACAAATCCTCTCTAGTTTCCTAGTAGGATTTCTTCTGTAACGTGTGCTCGTGTCGTCTCTGCTGTCACCCAGATAACACAGGGAATTACAAACTACCACTCATTTCTGCAGCACCAGCATCACCAGTGACCTGGTAGGGAGTGTGCTTCAGGAGTTCGGGATCCAGTCCTGATCGGGTAGATGTGGGCAGCAGCGATCTATGAACAGCAGACCGAAGGAAACGCTGCTGCTGTCATGGTTTGGAGGTCAGATCCAGGGCCAGATCTCCTGGGCTCTTTTCCTGGCTGTGCCGTTGACTTGCTGTTTGACCACGGATGAGTCCTATCCCATCTCTGCACTTCAGTTTTGCCCGTCTTGGTGTGGGGGATAATAGCCAAATTCACTGCTAGGCTAAGACACAGTTGGTGTTAGTGAAGTGCTGGGCTATCCTTGAATGAACAGTGATCACAAAAGGGCGAGGAGCCGTTCCCGTGTTATTGTCAGCATAATAACCTCCCCGGCATCTGTTCTCCATGCCTCAAATTGGAGCAGTGATTTAAGTGCGAGGGAGAAGCAGTAAGGAAAATCTGCATTCAGCCTGAAGCATATATTGCTCCTTCTGCTACAAATATTCCTGAGGGTTGGTCAGCTTGTAATTATTAACTGATTACTGCACGGTAATCACTGTGCCACAGGATACAGGAAATATAGGCAGTCAGGAACAAGCCATATCTCACAAATCCCAGCCTTTTCTTATCTGTCTCTTGTATTTTGCCCATCGTGGTGGTATCTGACTTCCAGCCCTGCCCATCAAGGTCTCAGAAGGGACATAACGAGTCAGCCTGTGGCTGGATACCTCCGTGCCCTGTTTGCTTTTCATGTTTGCAGTTAGGGGACTGAAGGCTAGTGTTAGTCCCAAACAGGGAACAGCTACATCCCAGACCGTGGCTGCGAGGAGGACCTCTTTTGCAGGTCTGCCAATGTTCCCCGTCCTGCTTGAAGAAGACCACATCTAGGGGCGAGCCTTCTGCCATCTGCCTCTACAGTAAAGGCATTGATATTGCCTATTTCCTGAGCGCGGCACTGGCCAGAGGAGGTGAATTAGCAACCCGGAGACTGAAAGCCTCTGTTTGTGCCGGGAGCAGGTTCGGCACAGGCGGGGAGCTGCTCTGCCAGCAGCACCACACCGGCGTGCCGTGGACTGCAGGGTCCTGCGCAGGGTGCGATGGAGTCGATCCCCATGGGATGGGTGTGCTGAGCAGAGCTGCCCGTCCCCGGGGATCCGTGGGACCTGGGGGACAGCGCAGAGCCCATGTCACCCCTCGCAGCAGCCTCAGGTGGAGCAGGGGAAGAACCCGCACGGTGCCTTAGTCCATCGGCTGGCATGTTTTCTTTCTCAAGGAGGGGCTAGAGTCTGAACTGCCGCCCAGTGCAGAGGAAACCTCTGCGGGGCCAGGTCTCGCCGTAGGCTTGTGTGGTCGAGGCAGGAAACCTCTAAGGGATGCCTCAGACTGCCCTGGTCAGAGGAGCCAAGGGGTTTGTTTTTCCGCCGGTTTGGTTTTTGATTCAAGGCAGAAAACTTCTCCGACGTGGGTCTGAGGTGGGGGAGGATGGGCTGTCGGGGCCATCACAAATCATCGTCAGCATCAAGAGCTGCTGCTGTGCCTGTAGCCAAAGGGATTCAGGGACGGGGGTCCTGAAGCTGGAGGAGGGGTGGTCTGAGCCCTGCGGTCCTTGTGTTGACCAGGCACCGCGGAGCCATTTCAGCTCTTGGGAAGGGTCCCAGAAAGGCTGCGGATGGTCTGGGGCACCTGGGCAGCCTTCCTAGTACCTGGGGTTTGGGCAGGAATTTGAAAACACCATTTGCAATGTAAATTGGTGTGTGTGGGACAGTGAAGCAACATTACCTGTCTGGAAGTCTGAGGAGGAGGCAGAAGTAGTGGTTTTAATGCTCTTTTTGGCCATACGCAAGGGTTGGTTTGTGTCTCATCCAAAAGACAATTAAAAATACGAAGAGTGCCTCTGTGTCTCCAAGCTGCTCTCTCCATTAGATGAACCATCGCAACAGCCCCGGTACCACCGACCCATCCCTCCCTTCCAGGACCCTGCTGCTTTAGCAATAACTCTCAAAGCCCCTGGGAAGAGCAGTGGCAGCGAGGAGCTCTCCCGTCGCTCTGGTCGCTGCCCTGTCCCTCGAGAGCCATGGCTGGGATGTGCGGAGGTGCCCGTCGCACTGTTGAATTCCTCTCAGGCTCCGGCTGCAGCTACGCAGCGATGGACGCGGGTATTTCCTCGGTGCGGGAGGTGGAGAGGAAAGGTCCGATTTGAGTCATTTTAATTCCAGGAAAACATGACACAGTATCTGAGGGAGAAGGCGTGTTTTTATAAATTACCATTAGCAGCATGTGTCCTATTTAAGTACTTAATCCCTTTCAATCCCTTCTTATTAATGATTAATTGTGCAACTAATCGCACTATGATAGTGGCATTGCAAGCGCAGCTAGTTGCCGTGTGTACAAGCAACCCCACCAGTATTAAACCAGATAAGAATTTGGTGCGGGGGGGGGGGGGGGGGCCCCGCAGCTCGGCTGATGCTGTGCTGTGTGAACACAGGCCAAAACTCTCCTCTCCGTGGGTCTCAGGATTATAATCCTTTCTTATCTCGAGCGTTTCCTATGAAGCACGCAGTTTATCAGCTTGCGAGGCGGGAGAGGAGGAGAATTGAATACAACCAAGGGAGTTTTGAGCAGCCCTGCTTGATGGTGTCCCTTTTCCTCTCGCTTTCTGAGCTTTGAGGCTCCTTGACTCTCGTGGCTTGTTACTGAAAACCACATGGAAATATGTCTGTGTTTCGACTGGGGTGGTGTGTGTGTATTTGAAATTTTTCCCAGACGTGCTTCTGATGCTTAGGAAAGGGCAGCGGACTGCAGGCCACCGCGCGTCGCAGCCCAGCACCGTGTCCAAGCGCTGGTGACTCCAACCATGTGTTTCCCGGCGCGACACCGCTCTCCCTCGCTCCTTCACGCTGTTTGTCTCACGCTGGGCTCTGTTATCTCCCCCAGTTTCCAAGGCTCGTGCAGAAGCCCATCTACCTTGTCAAGGACACCGGGGCTGCGGGCAGCTCTGGGGGGGACACGACTCAACCAGTATGCAACGAGAGTTGTGATAGTTTTTAAAGTGCGAGGGGGGGGGGGTTGGGAGTGAAGAGAGAAGTGGGGAAATGAGCTTAAAAAAAAAAACCACAAAAAAGAGAGAAATTCTTTATTTTCAAACCCACCAAATATACCTGCTTTGTCTGCCGTTCCCATGACTGACATTGCAACTTCCAGGACACCGAACGGTGAGCTGGGGCTCGGCTTGGCGAAACAGATGTTATTTACAGTTTAACAAGGAACACGGTTTATCTAAACAGTGCGCGCTTGCCGAGTTCCCAGATATGCATGAAACGTTGCCCTCCATAGGGAAGTGAGCAGAGGTTTGCAGGCACCGAGGCGTGCTTAATCTGTTTGTGCATGTTTCCTCTGGAATATCTCTATTTGGTATCCAGACGTGTCCGTGTTTGGTTGAACATGAAAATGTTGTAGTCGTGGTGGTGCTTAGCCGCGGCGGGGTCGGGGTGTTAGGGAGGTAGGTGTCTCCAGGCGGTGCCGAAGGATGGCTGAGGATGCTCTGCAAGCGTGTGCTGCTCTCTCGGGGACAGAGGTTTCCTGGAAGGCAGCACCTCACCGGGTTTGGGATCCCGGAGAGCCTGCACCATCACAGGGCCTGGGCTGGGCTCTCGGGCAATCCCGCAGCCTCCTTGTAGCATCCCTGTGTTTAAGGAAAATGGTGCTGCTGGTGCCAAATCCCTGATAAAGAGCTTCCTGAGCAGAGGAGGTGCGGCACGGACATAGAAGGACAGTCTGATCTGCAAGCACATCCCTGTGCTGGGCTGCCCGGGGGCAGGGAGGTGCACCCTTGGGATGAGGAGCAAAGGGGACAGAGTGTCTCTGTGTCTCAGACCAGCCTCCTGTCTTTCTGCTCCCCCAGCTCTTTCTCAGGAAGGTGGTGGAGGAGGCAAGACAGTTACTGAGAAGGTTTTTGCCACACGGGCACGTGTCCAAGCTGGTTGGCCACCCCCAGATCTCAGGAGCTGCCGTGCCTCTGGGGGAGCCCCTCATTTAATGTGGATTGTGCTAGTCAGATCCCAAGTGGAGCGGGACTGTTGGAGGATCCGCTTCATTTGCTTTCGCTACTTGTTCCCCGAGACGTTTGCTACTGTGAAAATCTCTTTCGGTGTCTGTTCCTGCATTATTCCTTCCCTGCATGTGGCCCAGACAATGTCTGGTTTTCACTGTGTTGCCCAACCTCTGGCTCTTTGCGAAGTGGAAATGCTTCATGTGCAGAAATGGGAGTGTAGTGTTACTGGCGGCGGTATCAGCGGTGAGATCTGAGAAGCCAGAGGAGGAACGGCAGGGACAAAAAGTTGAATATTGAAACGGGGAGAGGGGAGAGAGCACGGGGGACGGGAGAGGAGGCGAAACCCTTCTGTACAGGGGCAGCTTTAAGAGTTTGCAGCGGCAGGGCACGAGTCACGCATCGCCCCAAGGCAGGCAAAGCGGTGTCGGGGTGCACGTTCAAGGTGGTGCATGTGCACGGGCCAGGGAGAACCATCCCTGGAGGCTGTTCATGCTGATGCAAGGGTGTCTCAAAGCCCGACATCTAGGCAGAAACATGGAGTTCTTGCCAAGTTCACTGCCTCAAAACAGTGCTCTTATCGCACTGGGATCCCTGGCAGCTGCCTCTTGGTTCAGGAGGCTTTTTAAATCTCCCGCTTTCCTCTGGCCTTGACAGCAGCTTAGCAGAGCAGAAGTCCCTGATCACCAGCTGGAGCGAGGACTTGAGCAATCCCTTCTCTCATCGTGAGGATGAGGTGTGGGCTCTGGATCTGGGAAGCAGAGCCAAGCCAGAAGGATCACACGGATGCCCACCTGCACATCTCACCCCCGGCTGGGGCTCTCAGTACCACTGCCGTAACCGTGATAAGGAAGCGTCCGGATAAAAGATATTGCAGCATTACTCTTCCCATTATGGGGGAGACGGGGATGCCAAAAGTAATTAGAGTTTGTGCTGTGCTTTGAAATCCTGTGACGCCTCAAGCGTTGGCTCGTCGTGCTCCCTACCTGTGTGGCTGCATCTGAGGGAGAAATACACACACACACGTGCGCAAAGCCCTCCGAGGATGGGTGCACAACTGGTTTAAGATTAAATACCAGATTAGTGCAGTCCTTGGCAGAGAAGTAGACTTGCAGTGTTTGCTCGCTACCTTACTGCCACGTGACTATTCCAGAGCTTTAAATAAAACAGATTTGAAAACCCTGCTGCAAAGAGTTTTATGTGCCTAATGCCGAACAGTGGTACCACGGCTCCAGAGCACGCTCCTAGGGCGAAACCCAGTCTGTAGCTGGTACCGGAAACCCTGCCGGCGTGGGGAGCAGTAGGTCGGGAACATCGTCCCCTTTCATTCATTTCTGTTCCTGTTGCTGCACAAAGATCTGTCCGAGGGTGGGGGGGGAGGCTGGTTTATTAGTGGTGTCAGCTCCAGGGAGCTGCTGGATGTGAGCTGGGAGCTTGCTGGGGGAGGAAGGAGCGTTAATCCCATATGAAGCTGTTCATACAAGCTCTCCAGCTCCTCCTTCCATTGCCAGGTATTTACTGATCGTAGAGCGTAACTGGCAGGAGTCTCGGCCCTTTCCTAAGTGTGGTTTATCAGGGTAGAGCAAGGCAAGCTGATCTCCGTGCGTTTTAACTCTCCCAGAAAATGCATGGCGAAATGCCGAGCTCTTAATTGCTTTGAGTGCTTGTGGTGGTGCTGCCTCTTATAAATGTTGTGCTTCTGTTTATGTTAAAACCGTTTTCTGTTTTTCCGGGAAATTAGGTCCTGTCAAGTTCCTTTGACACCAGGTTCCCTCTGGTAAGACTTTTCACGATGCTCTGGTTTTCGTTTCTTCTCTTCACCTTTCCGTTGTGCGCTGGGTGCTGTCCCCCTCCTTCTCTTTGCACCAGAGGTAGCTGCATGTCACAAATTCCACGTGACTGTCGGGCGTAGAGGATGTAATTTCTGTTTCTTTAAATACCCTTCCTAGGAATGCTTTTGGAAAGGGGACCCGGGCAGCAGGACTGTGTGATCCCTCTGCTCAGCTGTCCCAGCGGAGCCGAGGCAGCGTGATGCCAGCCGAGCTGTGCTCACAGACCTGGGGCAGCAGGTCAGAGCGGGCTCCTGTGTCCGCCTTCCACACCGCAGCTGAGGACGTGAGTCACCCCCAGTCCTCACTTTGCACCGATACCATCCTTTCAGCCTTCTTCTCACGTGCCAGAAAGAGAGGTCTTGGGTGGAAGATGAAATCGGGGGTCGCAGGAGGAAAATTCCAGTATTTTCTGTTGAAGAGAGAAGGAGACAACTTATCCTGGCTCCTCCTGACCACTGCAGGCAAAGCAAATCCTGGCTTTCCACAAGCTCTTGTCTGCATGGCAATCGCAGGCAAGCTTGCAGCTCTGGGAGCTCTGCGTGGGCTGGGGAAGGAACGAAAGCTCTAATTAAAAAAAAAAAAAAAAAAAGGAAAAGGAGGAAAGAAAATAGCAATTAAGAAGCCAGTAGACCCACGTACCCCATGCTGTGTGAGCGTGTGGATGACAGTGTTGCACAGCTTCACGCAGCGGGACGGAGCTGCAGATGTGCCGAGGACGTTGCTGGGGGAGAGGCTCAGTGGGACTTGGCCTCTCCTGCACCAGGGATCTTCTCCCGAAATGGGAATCCTCCTTCCCACCTAGCAATAAAGGAAGGGCAGGTGCTGACAGCCTCAGCCACAGGTTAAACACTCCTGGGAGAGAAAATAAGAGGCTCTGTGTTACTGAGAATGACTTTCTCTGGCAGCTGGAAGCTGGCACTCTCCTCGCTGTCTCTCCCAGCCACCTGGGAATGTTTGGCTGCCAGCCGTGGGGATGACAGGGCTTGGGTCGTGTTTCTGGAGTGTCTTTCATTCAGCAGGATCCGTGAACGTTTTCTTGGTTGCGCTTCTATATTCAGGAGCCTCTGTCACTTCTGGGGCGTGACACGACACCAGGTAACGGGGGGGTGATGCTGGGAGAGGACAGCACAGGACGTCAGGTCTCCACGGGGCTTGTGCAGGCAGGCTTCACGGCGAGGTCCTGCGGGGCAGCAGAAGAGCCAATCTGCCTCGGATGCAGCTTGGATTGTGTTAGTTAATTGTCAGTCAATAATCATTTGAGTGTCATAAAAGGCAAGGACCAGGCCGGCCTTTGCTCGTAATGTTCCTCTTCAGTAATTGTGTGGATATTGCAGGAACTACGCACTGTGCTAGGGGCTTGGTGTACACCGAGTGCGATGCTTGTTGTGAGGGACGCACCCGCTGCATAATACAAGGATGAAAGGAGAAAGTGAGTCATGGGAAAGGGTAGAGAATGGCTAAATACCGTGCAGCCGATCAGCAGCACCTCCAGGAGCATACCTGAGCTGTAAAATGCTGCTGCCCCAGCAATCCCAGCACAGCTCTTTGCTCCCAAGCGTCACGTTACAGCCCAGGTCTCCTGGGTTGTGGTCCAGCACCGCCGTATGAGCGAGACAGGGCTGCTGTCACGGTGAACGCTGCCAGTGGGACACGTGCCCTGAACTCCCGAGCGACCGTAAACTGAGTCTCAATAACTTAGATAGCTGCCGTAGCAAAATGGAGCATCAAAGGGAGCATCCCTGTCTCCGAGCCAAACGCGGTTGTGTCGGGCTGCAGGGGGAAAAGTCGTGCGCTTTTGCTGAGACTCATTTCCCACTGCCCACTCTTCTGGTGCAAACCAGCAGTGATGGATGGGTTGGAGCAGGTCCCGGGATCTGCTCATCTACAGCATCTGCGAGTCTGGACGGCCCATCCCCTGAAGACGGTGAACGTACCATAGAAACACTGACACGACCACCTTGAGGGAGGCTCAGCAGGGCTCCCAGACAATGTGGGCACTGAGCTCCCACCCGTGACTGGCATGTCTGTGGTGGACAAACTGGCTATTAGCAGCCTATTGTTGTTCCAGCCGAACACTGGACACTTTTCTCAGGTTAGCTTCGGCTGAGGAATAAGCGCCTAGTGTTTTGAGGCTGCTGGAATAATGACCGTCATTTTTAATGCCTTCCTCGGAGCTGCCCTGATCTCACCAAGAGCCGGGAAGGGAAGAGCCAAGTGAGAACTGCTGACTGCACCGCACGGGGCTGCGGACACAGAGAAAAGCAAAATACACAAAGGCAGAACAAACCTCCTTTGTGTGCTCTTGTTACTGGGCTCATTGTCAGGACTGGGACAAACGAGAGTGGAAATGCGCATCTAGCAAAACAGCTTGCCTTCCCGCTCCCACCCCTGCATCCAGCACAGGTTATAAAGTCTCCAAGGGCTGGGCTTGCAGGAAGTTTTCCATAGCGCTCACCCTTCCCGAGCCATCTTCGTGTCTGTCTGAGTCTCGGAGATCTGCACGTGCTCCATGGGGCTTGGGCTTTGCCTGCGTCGCTGTCTCTTAACAACAACTTAGCCAGGAGTAGTTGCGAGGCAGCAGAGGAGGGATGGAAACCCTGCTGCGCTGGGCGCTGTGCACCCCACAAACCCGCCTTCTGCCTGCAAGGGTCTCACAGCCGAGGGGAACGCTAGCAAACTGGGAGGGAGGAAGGATGCGTCGTCATTCTTGATTTATAGCTGGGGAAGCCGAGGCATGCCGAGAGGGTCGGAGCCGGAGTGGAAGCCAGTCTTGTGCATTTGCTACAGGATCATTTTTCCTCCCAAGCCCCCTCCGAACTGCAGACGTGAGAAGGGAGGACAGTGATCTCCTGGCTGCCATAATCACACTCCTGCTGCACTGCGTCGGTTGTAATCATGGAAGCCAGTAGTACAGGAGGAAAAAAAAATTGCAATGCAAGGACGGACTGACTCCCTGGAGACCCAAAGTTCCCTTTTCAGTCATGCCCAGCGCAGTGGCTGCCCTGGGATGATGGTCTTGCCGTTTGCCACGGGGCTCCCGTAGATTAATATGAATTGATTGCACTCCCTTCCCTGCAGGACCTTGACTTCCCAGCGAGGGCTTTGCTCCCTGTGTAGGAGGGAAATGTCAGGCCCCCTGAACAGCGGAGCAGATGTGGAGGGAGGAGAGCTGGCCTTGCTCTCTCCCCTCGCCGCTCGCCTTTTGGGGAGAGAAATTATGCAAACGGCTCTGTCTGATGGGCAGGGTCCGTGCCAGTTCCTCGCTGCAGCTCAGAGCGGATTCTGTCCATCTGAACTTGTCTACCCAGGACTCGGCTTTGCAGCATCTGTCATGGGGAGGGAGCGGCTGGGGGCTTGTTACCCCAGGGAGGATTTCATGCTGACAGCTGAGCAGCCAGGGAGACGTTCTTTTGGTGGTCGGGAGCTGATATCCTTCCCTGTCCCTCTGACCTTGCCCCGGTAGGATTCCCAGCTGCTGCAGAAAATTCAGCATCGCCCCTGGTGTATGTTAGAGTCATCCCCAGCGTGCAGTGATTTCCCTCTGACTCCCCAGAAGAGCCCCAAATCTCTCCCCATCCCCCTCCCTACACCGCCCGAGGACCGGGCTCTGTTCCTGCCGAGGAAATTCGGAGCGGAGGAGGAATTCAGGTTGTGCCGAGCTCCTGTTTGCACAGGAATGCGCACCATGGAGGGGCCGAAATCTCTCCCATCACCGGCGCCCAGCGATCTTGGCAGCTCATGCTGCTTTTCTCTGCCCTCCTCTGCGCGGGGGCTTGGGAGGGAGCACGTCGGCTGGCCAAACCAGGGACCTGCTGCTGGCCAGTGGAGAGGGCTGCCTGGCACACGGGCTACACTGCTGAGCTTTCGGTGGGTCTGACTTTTGTCTCCCCACCTTGTGATGTGAGGAGGGGCACGTATTCAACCGGTGCCTCGACTCGTTGTTTGTTTAGCCCTGTAGCCACATGCAGCGTTGCACGATAGCTGTGTTTGCAGAGCAAATAAGGCTCTCCGAGCAGAATTTACCATTTCTCTGATGCTTGCGGGAGTGAATCAGTGCTACCTAATAGCTAGAAGCATGAGCCGTAACTGCTGAATAGGACTGTTCATTTTGCCTGTAAACACAACTGTTAATCTCTCTGGGGATAAAAAAAAAAAAAAAGCTTAAAAAAGCATACTATTCCCTCCAAGCCTTCCACTCTTTCAGCTGGGAAATGGGGGCAGGAGTCTGTTAAAATGGTAAGAAAAAAACGGAGCCACTTATCATTTGTGAAAAGCAATAAAGTGGTTATTGCTTGAAAGCCTTGCTTCCGAGCCCCTGCAATGTGCTGAAGGAGAAAGGGGACAGTTTCATACTGCCCTGATGATGGTTTGTCTGTGCCTAAAATACCTGTCTCTTGAATTCCACTGCAGAGAGCCAGCGGGTTTTGCTGTACAAATGCAAGAGAGATTCATGTGGATAGTCAGAGCCCAAATGCCTATGGGAATACTTCGCTGAAAAATAGCGAGTGCGGTTATTGCGAGTGCAGCGAATACAGCTTTGAATGCAGCGTTTAAAGAATCGTTAACATCTTGTCTTGGTCATGTGATGAGCTTCCCTGACGGGATTCAGCTTTGGGCTCTTTGAAGTGTTTTAGCCCGAGTATTTACTATCCGACTACATTACAGTAAATGCAGATCATTCACACTGCTGGCTTTAATCCCTGTGCCTTGGCCAAACGCCAGCCCGAGTGATTTCATTTTTGCCGGTTGATGCCTAAATTCCTTATTGCCATTTTCGACTCCTTCTTGCCTTCGTGTCCTACCATGCAACGTCATGTTTCTGCATGTTGCTAATCGGCCGGCTTCTTCCATCCCAGAGATGACTACGGTTCAGGGGTTGCTGTAATTCCCTTCCAGATCCTTCAGGCTGTAAAACGAGTGATGTCATTGCTTTGCTCAGCAAGTGCCACTTTCTCTCAGAAAGTCAATAAATGCCTCCACTTCCTTTAGTACGTTAAACCTGGTGGAAAACAAGAGGCAGTCACTAGCAATTCTGCCTTTGAAATCCATGCCGGGGGAGAGGGCCGGGCTGCTCCGTTCAGCTGGAAAAAGAGGATGCCATCTCTCAGAAGGAATGCAGCCGGAGGGTGGACGGAGCCCCTCGCACCCCGGGGCGCTGCCCAGGGCAGCGTGCGGGGAGGGATGCCCGCCGGGGACCCCGCGCTACCTGCCCCATGCAGGTTGCGGGATGCTCTGCTTGCGGGAGGGGAGCAAATCCCAGCTTTAGGGATGGCCACGCGGAGCAGGGTGAATTCCTCTCTGGGAGGAGCAGAGGGCTGAGAATAACAACAGTCCCATAAGTTCCAAACTGACAAACGCTTTAAGGTGAACTCCATCATCAGACACCAAGAAGGTCCAGGTCTAGCTGGAACAAGCAGCCGCAGTTGCACAGAGCCATAAAGATACGGAGCGCAGGGCAGGCGTGTGCCTAGCAGGAGAGGTGGCCAGCGATGCCGGCGCTATTTTTACCCCCACCCCACTTCCTCCCCGAGGAAGTTTATATTTAGCAGCCTGTAGCTGCTGGCACTCCGGTCGGTGGCAAGGTTGGGGGGGGCGGGGGGAGGATTTGGACTGCAATTTGTGGAGCGCAGATTTTTGTCGGTGCTAAGGTGTTTGCCTTCTAAACCGCTCGCAGTGTTTTGAGGAGAGCGAGTGGACAGGGAGGGAGATGGAAAGACCCTCTCCCCTCGTCCGCCTCTTCATTCACCTGGAGACGGGATGTCCTTTATATTCCCTGTATCTTTCCTGGTCCTGGAGCCGAGGGCCCTTCTGGAGGTCCTGGAGTGACTGGGTGGGGGATTGCCGGCAGTTGCTGAGCAGCTCCTGCCGAGCACCTTCCCGTCACCTTCTGGTCCTGGCTTGCTCTCCTGACCATCCCGTGCCACTCCCTGCCAGGGTGGGACTTTGTCCCCAGCACAGCAGGGTGACGGCTGTCCTTTGGGCAGGGCAGGCGTGGGGGGGAGATGAGCAGCTCTGCAGCAGCCCCCAGCCCTCCAGCCCAGTCCCTCCCAGTCCCAGGCAGGGTGCCCTTTCCAAAAGGGCAGGAGAGGGGATGGTGACCGGATTTGGAATCTATCCTCCTTGGTCCTGCGAGTGTGTTATCCAGGATTTGGATACGCTTCTCTCATCCACTGTTAGGGGCGCACAGCATTGCTAAATCTCTCTTGGAACACGGAGCCTTCCACTCCAAGCTGTGATTTAAGCATCTCGGGGGACCGGTGAGGTGCAATCTCGTGCAACCCTTTCTCTCTTCCCTGCCCGTTTCTAGGGAAGGCAGCCTGGTATCCGCGGGTGAATTAAGTCAGGTAATCGCAGCACTTGCTGCTGGGAGGGTGTCCTTGCACTGGCTGCGTTATGGACATCTGCGAGGGTCGCTCAGGATCCTACCAGAGCGCAGTTCGTTAGTGTAACCTTCACCAGAGATGTGTGGAAACTTCCTTATGCCCTCATTTGAAAGAATAATCACACTGGGGCTTATCTGAACAGTAATGTGGAGAGATTGTCTTTTGTTTGAGCCTCTGATGTACCTGCTGGGAGCATCATGGATTTCCCCTGAGCTCCTGTTGTTGTCTGAAAAATGGGATTCGTTCCCCACTCACACACCGGGATGAGACATTGATTATGTATTTCAGAGCTGGGCAAGGCTGGGTGCTCGGTGGTTCCCCACAAATCAACCGCACCAAACAGCACTCTCCACAGAGCTTATATACACATTTTACAACATCATTATCATATTAGTGCCTCCTAGCTATATTTGATTGGTTAGTAATTTACATATGATTGCACAATCGAGTTATAGCTACTGCGCATGCTCAGGGGAAGGGTCTTCACCTGGGGTAGGGTCTTCTTGACCTGCGGGCGTGGTTTTTCGTATTACAGTGAAGGTAGTTTCAGCTTAGGGCACTCAGAATTTTCAGTTTTCTGCCAAGTTGGCTAAACTTTTCAAAACATGTAGATTAGTAGCGTTTTCAAGGTCCGTATTCTGGTATGCCCCAGGATGTTTCTCATCAAGAATGATAACAATACTTGCTTTCCTTGCTTGGGAGTTCTTTCACTAATTGATCCTTGACAGATTCAAGGATAGAAGCCTCATTATCCATGAGAACGTACCCGTGGTCTCTGAACATTAATTACTATTGACTATTTTGAGAATATGCTTTGATAACAATCCCCCCCTTTGAGACTTATCTAGTATTTTACTAGATCAGTCTCATTTTACCACGTTCTACCTTTAACCATTTTACAGCAACATCTACAGGTACATTGTACTACGACATAAGATGCACACAAAAGTCATCAAACCAGTAACCAACAGAGCTATCGATTTCTTTATCTATGGTGTTAAATCGGGGAACCAGGAGGTCAACCATTTCCAGATTTATTTGAATCCCAAGGAGGTGTCATCTTTTTGCATTTCATGCAAAATCTGAGTCTGTTTCCAAATTTCATTCAGATCTGGCCATTGTTCCAAGTTCTTTGCCAGGCTTTGTCTGAAGATTGTTGGACTATTTTTAAATCCCTGAGGTAGCACCATCCAGCAAAGCTGAGTCTTCCTGCCGATCCTTAGACTTTCCCATTCAAAGGCAAATATCTCCTGGCTGTCTTGCTCCACTGGGATGCAAAAGAAAGCGTCTTTGAGATCCAAAATGGATGAGATCCTGGCTTTAATTTGATTTTTACCAGTTTCACACTCTTGGTCCCTCCAGGTTTCTCTGTTGCCCATACAATAGGTGTTACTGCATCCTTAATCTCTGGTACTGCTCCTCTGTCTTCTTTCATTTGGTCCTCTTGATTTTCTGCATTCTGTAACACATAAACTTGTGCCTGCCAAGCATGAGCGTCAGGAATTTGTACTTGGATTTTTCCTTGTTCGAAACTGATTTGTGCTTTCAGCTTATTTAACAAGTCTCTTCCCATGAGAGGCACCGGGCATTCTGGCACATAGAAGAATCCATTTGCCAATTCTACACTTAACAGGTTTTAAAAATGATTTTATCTCTTGCTTTCCCGTGGCCCCAATCACTGGCATAGTAAATTTACTTAAAAGTCCTTTGCAACTATTTAATACAGAGTATGTAGCTCCTGTATCCACTAAAAAGCTTATTGTTTCATTCCCCAGCTTTACTGGAACAGGGGACTCTGGTGGGGAGTTTGGTGCTCTTGCCCCCGGTCCCTGTCATTCAGAATCCTCTGTTCCCGTCATTAACTGATCTGCCTCCAGGAGGGGAACTGGCTGTCCATTTCCTTGAATCCTTTTGGGACATTCATTCTTCCAATGCCGATATTCCTTACAAAAGGCACACTGATCCCCGCCTAGAGGCAATCGTCCCCTTGGTGACATTCCTCTCCCCATACCTCTTCCTCTACCTCGGCCTCCTCCTCTAGCAAAACCCCTTCCAGCTTGTGCCTGGACAAAAGAGGCAGCTCAAACCCTAGCCTGTTGGCTCTGACTTTCCTGTTTCTCTTTCTGCTTTTCCTTCTTTTCTGTCTCTTCCCTGTTATTACATACCTTATCCGCTATTTCTATCAGTTGTGAGACCGACATTCCAGACACCCCATCTACTTCTTGCAACCTTTTTCTTATGTCTGGAGCAGACTGCCTTATAAATAATGTATTAAAAGTCACCTTATTTGTCTCATCATCAGGATTCAAATGTGTCATTTCGTAGCGGTTTCACAGGGCCTTTCATAAAATGTAGAAGGATCTTCATTTGGACCCTGAACCACTTGATACAATTGAGCCAGATCCTTAGGTCTTGTTACCCCATTTTTAATCCCATAAAGAATTAGCTGTTGATTCTGCTTAATCGTTAATTTCCCACGATCAGAATTAGGATTCCAGGTAGGCTCCTAATTTGGCGTGAAATGCTCAGGCCCTTCTCTATTAATCCGCCTGTTCTCTTCATTTGCTTTTTCTAATGCCAACTGCTTTTCCTCGGGGAGGAGCAAGGCATTTAAAAATACTTGTATATCCTTCCCATCGGGATTATGATTCTCGATTACTATTTGAATTGTTCTATACATTTTGTCAGGATCCTCCCGACAAAATCCAGCTGACACCTTCCAATTCAATAAATCAGAGGTAGCGCACGGAACCTGTCCACGTACAGGCAACCCTGTGGGCCCCGCCGCTTCTCTGAGAGCGGCCTGAATGTTGTTGAGCTCGAGCCCTCCCCGCTATGGGGCTAAATCCTTCCGCCCCGTGGGAAGAATCCCGATTCCGTTCTCTCCCCACTATGCTACCTTGATCACAATCATTTTCTGTAGCTACAAGGAGTCGCACATCTTCCTCCTCCTCTTCCATTTTTGTACATCTTTTTCCGATGCTACGTGCCGAACAACACCTGGGATGTTCCTTTTTCTCATCCATCATCATCAGTACATTAGAATCATTTACCAACAACTGACATTTCTTTCTGGTTTCATAATAATTTCTTAGCGCAAAAACCAAATCCACATATGGAACTTCATCCCACTTATTTTGCCTCCTACGGAACAACATTAACTGCGAAATAGTATTATAATTCAAAGTTCCCATTTCAGGGCATTTTTCCTCACCCTCCAACTTACATGTCGGCCACCATTGTGTACAATACTCTTTTAGTTTCCCTTTTGTCAGAGGGTCTCCACCAAACTTATTCCAATTCCTAAGGATACATCCTAAAGGTGAGCAGCGGGAGGGCTCAGAGGAGGGACCGGTCCCCATAGTATTACCCGGAGAGAAAACCTTGAACCACCCCTTCATATGCTCTGGTCGTCACCACCAAATGAGTAAGATTTCCTTATAAAATACCACCCCTTGCGAGCCCTTCACCACCCCCCCTTTTATAACCTTACCCACTTCTTACTCTCAACGTCTCTAATTAGTGTTGTACCTTTGAGTCACTGACCGCTCCCAGATGAGGAGAAAACTCACACGGGGTCCCTGATGAAGAGGTCGGTACGCGCTGGAGTCCGAGCAGTTGTTCTCCCTGCTGGTCGTCAGCAAGTTGATCCAGGCAAGGCAGGTCCCATCTGGGTTGCCAGAAACTGTTGTCCAAAAAATGGGATTCGTTCCCCGCTGTGCAGTAGCCAACCTCGCACGCCAGGATGAGACATTGATTATTTATCTCAGAGCTGGGCAAGGCTGGGTGCTCGGTGGTTCCCCACAAATCAACCGCACCAAACAGCACTCTCCACAGAGCTTATATACACATTTTACATCATTAACACATTAGTGCCTCCTAGCTATATTTGATTGGTTAGTAATTTACATACGATTGCACAATCGAGTTATAGCTACTGCGCATGCTCAGGGGAAGGGTCTTCACCTGGGGTAGGGTCTTCTTGACCTGCGGGCGTGGTTTTTCGTATTACAGTGAAGGTAGTTTCAGCTTAGGGCACTCAGAATTTTCAGTTTTCTGCCAAGTTGGCTAAACTTTTCAAAACATGTAGATTAGTAGCGTTTTCAAGGTCCGTATGCTGGTATGCCCCAGGATGTTGCTCCTCAAGAATGATAACAATACTTGCTTTCCTTGCTTGGGAGTTCTTTCACTAATTGATCCTTGACAGATTCAAGGATAGAAGCCTCATTATCCAAGAGAACGTACCCGTGGTCTCTCAACATTAATTATTATTGACTATTTCGAGAATATGCTTTGATAACACTGTTTCTTGTGTGGGAGTAAAACCGTGTCTGGCACGGGATCCTCTGTGGCTTTTACTGGTGCCACTTCAGCAGTGCCAGCGTGCGCAGCTGGAGCAAAACCCTTCAGGTGGGTTTAGTTCCTTGGCTGCCTGCAACACTAGCGGCATTTCCACACACCAGCGGCGCCTTGATTAAAACTTGCTCAGCTTGCAAGGTTGGGAACCGGGTCAGAGCCATGGGCTGGGAAAATGGTCTCCAAAGCAAGCGTCAAGCTTTGCCTTCCCTTCAGAAGGAACAGCAGTGCTTGGAGACTTCATTCTCGGCCATGAGGAAAGCACCAGCATGGAGACTTTGTTAACGCAGCGTTCACTAGTGCCGGCGTCTTTGTTGCCAAAGCACGTTTGTTTCTGTAGTGCTGAGAAAACATTTAAATGTCTGAAACCTGAAGTGGCTGTGTCTGGCATCCTCCTGCCTCGCTTCGCAACTCCAAGCAGCCTCCAGCCTCCCTTCCCACCCCCAGCCAACCACCCCAGCCCGAATACCCCGGGTTTTGGCGGCATTAAAGGTGGGAGATGAGCGGGGCTGACTGATGGGTGTAAGTCCCCAGGCTTCAGGTGAATCCCAGGGATTTTCAGGGGATTGCACCCACAGCAGGGTGCCATGCCTCGCAGCAGAGCGTGGCAGACAGGCGAGCGGAGTGTTTATATTGCTGACGGATAATCTTTTAAGCTTTCAGATGCAGGCATGTCAACCCAAGTGTTCCCGTTGCCCAGGCGACGCGATGCATTAGCTCCCGGGTGCTGTGTCTGATCGCATCAGGCTGGAATGGGATCACCGTTTGTTTGTGCTGATCAGGCCCGGAGGGGGCTGGGAGAGCCGGGGAGAGGGCTGCTCCGCTGCGGTGGGGACAGCCAGGAGCAGGGGGGCCAACCTGCACCAGGGGTGCGGGAAGAGTCACAGGATGCGTGTGACAGATGGAGGGAAGAACCGCTCTGTGTAGGTTTTGATGCCCGTTTGGTTCCAAAGGATGATTTTCCCCTGAAGATTCCCCCCTTGAGCAGGTGGATGAAAGTAGCGTTAAAGGAGTCCATGCTGTTAATGGAAAATCCCCCACCAGACAGGTTAGAGGGTCGACACGATAAGGGCTGGTGGAGGAGCAGTGCTACGCTCATCAGATTGGGGAGGGGAGAGGGACAGACCCAAAACTCCTCGTGCCTGCGACTGGAAGGGGCAGAGCTGTGGCTGGCTGGGGATGAGACCATGAGCCAGCAATGTGCCCTTGTGGCCAAGAAGGCCAATGGCATCCTGGAGTGCATCAAGAGGTGTTTGGTCAGCAGGTCGCGGGAGGTCATCTTCCCCCTCTACTCTGCCCTGGTGAGGCCGCATGTGGAGTACTGTGTCCAGTTCTGGGCTCCCCAGTTCAAGAAGGACAGGGAACTGCTGGAGAGGGTACAGCAGGGGGCTACAAAGATGATTAGAGGGCTAGAACATCTTTCTTATGAGGAAAGGCTGAGGGACTTGGGTCTTTTTAGTCTGGAGAAGAGAAGGCTGAGAGGGGATCTCATCAATGCCTATAAATACTTAAAGGGAGGGTGCCGTGAGGATGGCACCAGTCTTTTTGCAGTGGTGCCCAGTGATAGGACAAGAGGTAATGGGCACAAACTTGACCATAGGAAGTTCCATCTAAACATGAGGAGGAACTTCTTTCCTTTGAGGGTGGCAGAGCACTGGAACAGGCTGCCCAGAGAAGCGGTGGAGTCTCCGACTCCGGAGACATTCCAAACCCGCCTGGACGCCATCCTGTGCCACCTGCTCTGGGTGACCCTGCTCTGGCAGGGGGGTTGGACGAGATGATCTCCAGAGGTCCCTTCCAGCCCCGGGGATACTGTGATTCTGTGAGACACTGGTGTCTGCGGGTCCAGGGAGCCTTGGCTGTTCGCTCGGTCTGCGCTCGGCAGGAGGAACAACACCGGAGTGCAGCGGGGCTGGTGCTAAGGACCAAGCCCTGCACAGCCAGCTCTCGCAGCCCGGTGCCGTCCGCGCTGCTGAGCTGCAGACAGGCCTGGCAAGAGCCAAAGCAGGAAAGGCAAAGCGGCGTGTGGCTCCCAGACGCCCAGGGCAGGCTACCTCAGCCTGCTCGTGTGGCTGCTCGGACTCAGCACGCTTCGCCATGTGCCCCTTGAGGGTTTTCTTCGTTTAAGGGTTTTATTGCTTTAATCAGATCCCTGGCTAAGGCGATTCTAATGCCTGTGCAGGATGAGTCATTCAAGAGCTTGTGAGCAAGCTGTGAGCTCGAAGCATCTCCCCTTGCTGTGGCTCTGGGGGATCCCCCCGGCCGGTTCTGGCTCCGCTCAGCATTTTGCTGCTGGCTCAGGAAGACTTTCTTGCAAGGGCAAAGCAGAGACCAAACTGCCGGAGCAGAGGTGCCTCCTTGTGCAGGGAGGAGCGTGGTATTGAATCTTTCCCATCGCTGTTTACTCTTTCTTGCTTTCCTTCTGTTTCTACCCTGCTTTTCCCTGTTGCAGGCATTCCTGGAGTTTCCAAGGATGCTGTAAGATGCAGCCTGTGTTGGTATTCGTGATTCAGTGTCCACAGCTCTGCCCTGGGCTCAGCTCCTATAACTAGCTCAGAAAAAGCCCCCTGCACCTCTTGACCACAGTCAGCTCTTAAATTCATGAGGAACCTAGTGACCGTGTGGCTCCTCTATTGCTCTGACACAGCAGCAATGCCTTGGAGAAGAGGATGTCTCCGGGGACCCCTGCACCATCCCCAGGAGGGGAAATTTGGGTCAGGGTGCTGCCAGCCCCAAACAGCAGGAGCCGGGGGGCTGTCCCGTGCATCATCCAGCCCTCTCAGCCTCCTCTCTCCCCTTCCCCGCAGGGCTCTGCCATCCCTCGCAGCACAAGGTAAAATGAACAAGATGAAAAACTTCAAGCGGAGGTTTTCACTCTCGGTTCCGCGGACGGAGACCATTGAGGAGTCACTGACGGAGTTCACGGAGCAGTTCAACCAGCTCAACAACCGGAGGAATGAAGGTAGGGAGCCCCCGGGCCCCTGCTGGGGCTGGTTGGGAGCATCTGGGGTCAGCGCTGCCAGCAAGCATCTCCGCTCCAGCGCCCCCGGCCTTTCTCTGGGTGTGTTGACATGTGGAAAGTTACTGCCCCTTTGCCTGGGTTGTTTTCCCCATCTATCCAGCAGGATTAATAACACCTTGTCATTATATCTGATCTGAAGACAGATTTATAATTGCATAAGGAAAGCCTTATAGGAGGGAAAGGTATTTGCACAAAACGGAGAGGAATGACACATCTGCGGTTAAGGGGAAAAGCGTGGGATCTCCTCCTGCCTGCCCAAAGGTGACGGTGGTGTTTGAGCCCTCCCCAGGGCTACAGACGGACACTCCCAGCAAGCCAAAGGGGCTGCTCTCTCTGGTCAGGGGCTCGCTGAACCATCCTGTGCTCCTGGACCCACAGCCTTCTCCTGGGGTGCAGTTTTCAAGGTCCCAGGGAGGTTTAGGGTTAACACCTCCATGGGCTGAACGGGCACATCCCTTCTGCAAACAGAGCAGCCGCCTGCCTGCAGGCTGGGGCAGGTTCCCCTGTCTCCGGGAGAGGCGATGCTGGAGGCACAGACCGGGAGCAGATCCCACCGAGGTGGCCGTGCATGGACAAGCAGGCAGAGCCGCTGACAGGCAGGTGTTTGGAAACCCGAGAAAGTTAGGCTTGATTCACCCAGGGGTAAATTCACTGCTGCGGGTGCAAGGCTGAACCGCTCCCGGCAATCATGTCGGGCATTTGCCGCTGCCTCCTACCAAAACACTCAATTCGCCACCGGCCAGGCTCAGCTCTGCTCAGGTCACGTTCAAGCTCTTTTTTCCCCTCACCCTGCAGCCACAATTGCTAGAAACTTTTGCTGCAAGCAGGGGCTGAGGCCATGATGTAATTGCCTGGCACTCGCATCTGCCCCAGCAGGGAGAGATCGTCTCTCTGCCAGCTAACCTGCTTGAAAGAAGAGATGCAATAACCTAATTTAGAGCTGGCTTTCCTCACTCCTGCCGTTCCTGACGCTCTTCTTTATCCCTCCAGACACCCAGGCTGTCCTAAACAGCATCTCTTCACGGCCTCCTTCCCTCCTCCCGCCCCACACACACCTCCCCTCACACCCGAGCAAGCAGTGAGGGCTATAATTAGACTTGAGCCCTTAATTAGATGTGCAGAAGCTGTGGGGATAAAATGGTGCGAGGCCAAGAAAGTCCTGGGCGCTGACAGCTGCTGCTGCCTTCCTTGGGGGACGTCTGCTCTGGGATGGCTGAGCCTGGGCTCATCATCTCCGCCGTGCAGACCGAGGCTTTGTCGGGGAGGCGATTTCCCTGTTCTTCTGCTTTAATGACGCTTCAGTCATGGTTCTTCCTTTGCCCTTGAATGGCAAACCAGTGCAAGCAACATCTGCCTATCCCCCTGGCTTTTGCTCTCGCTCCTGAGGTAGCCAGGAAAGAATAAGAGCAAAGTCAGCGCAGTCCTGGGGCCAGGACTGAGGGTGTTCCTGATCCAGTGGGTAGAGGCTGGACCAGTACTAGACCGTGACATGGTATGAGTAGGAGATCCTCCTGCCTGGATCCAGGAATGCATCAGGGGCTCAAAGTCTGCCAGCACCACCCCGTAGGGTGCCCCGGTGCCAGCCCCCACCGGTGGGTCCCTCCCTCCCTGCCCGGATGCGGCGCCTCCTGAATCCCTGCCACAGCTCTCCCTCCCTGGTGCCTCCTGCTCTCCGGTGCAGGGTTCCCACTTTACACCCCAGCCCTCTCCCACGCAGGACGGGTGAAACGCAGCGTCCCCACCACTCCGAGCCCGCTCCCTCCTGCCCGAGATCTCTTGATTAAGTTTCCCGTGGGGATTGTAAACAACCCCCAGAAGTCACCTCCACCGTGCCCTTAATCTCCGTCTCCTGCAGGCTGCGGCTGTTGTTTATGAAGAGCCCTGACAGCTGCATTTGTCTGAGGCATCACTTCGGCCGTTTAATAAACCCCTCCTGGCTGGGAGCTCTTTGCCCGCAGCCCTTTTCCAGGAGGACTTGGCGGGGGCTCAGCAGAGGGAAGGTGGAGGCACCAGTGCCGGGAGGCAGAGCTGGGGACAGGGAGGAACACGAGCCCCAGCACCCCGGGGCGAGGAGGCATTCGGGCATGGTGTGGGAGCGTGATGCTTCGGATGATTCTATGTGTAGGGGAATGGGATCTTTTTGGTGGTGCTGGAGGGGGTGAGAAGGGGGTTTGTGTGCAGGTTGCTCTTTTGCAGGGTTTGGTGGTGAGGTTTGGACCTCGTGGGAGCTGCCTGGTCTGGAGAGGGCTCTGACTTCAGGGAAGCAGCAGTTCTCCCTGAGGTGTCGGTCTCCTGTTTTACAGATGGAGAATCAAGGTGCAAAGAGGCAAAATGACTTTGTTGCCGTCGGGCAGAAAGCCGGTGGCAGAGCTGAGACTAGAGCCGTGGCAGTCACTCTTGTGCTGCTTCTCTTCCCCATGAAACAGGGAAAAGCTTTGCTTCAGCTTTCACCTTCCTTGCTCAGGATCTCTGAGCGTGGCCCTGGGGCTGTCTCTGCCGTCTGCAGGGCAGGCAGGTTTGCCCGCAGTGACCTTTCCTCTCCTGGTGAGCGGATGACCCATGACAGTTCAGGCACTGTGATCGCTGGCTCCAGAAAAGAGTGCTAATCGCAGCAGAGATCAGCACATCGTTTTGCCTTTCGTCACCTCACGCAGCTCCTCAGGGAATTGCTTGCAGTTTTTATTTTCCCTCCGGTATCAGAAATCGCAGGTTATCAGCATTCACGGGTCATGGCAGTCTGCAAATCCTACACTTGGGTGGCTGTGAGTGCCTCCGCCTGTCCTTGGGGAGGAGGGTGATGCAGAGGCCAGAAGACCTGCCCATGAGATGCTCCAAAAGCATGTGCAGAGCTGCTCTGACTCCGGCAACGGGACAGAGTAGGTAGAAACCTGCCTGGTGTGTTGGTGGTGCGGTGGGAAATCCCCAGCTCTGTCCTCTCCATCCCGTAATTCTCATGACGTCACCCACAGAGGCTGATAAAAGGAGGCCTGAGAGAAGCAGAGCTGGTAAATGGAAAAGCAAACAGCTTTCCAGCCTGGACACATCCCGTCCTGGGCAATGTCACCTTGACGGAGTCTGACAATGCAGAGTGGCAAAGGGGGTGCCTGTGGTCAGAGCCTAACTTGCTCACCGCCTACCCTGGGGGGTCCGACGCCTCTCCACCCTGCCCTGCATCCCTCCCCCGGGATGCACAGCCTTGCCTCGGCCACGGCGGCTGCTCAGCTGCAGAGCAAGAGGTGGAAGAAAGCCCCTGGGTTAAGGAGAACCCAGGCTGGGCTCCGTGCAATATCTGATATCCTTGACAAAGGCCAGTGCCGTCTCCGCATCCTCGGAGATGGGGAACCTTCTCCGTGGCTGCTCCAGCCTCACAGTAAGGGGCTCTTTCCTTTCTCCCTGGGCTTCCCCACTCACACATTCCTCTCCACAGTCCAGATTTCCAGAGGTATCAAGTGTTGGTGTCTCCCGTTTGCTTTGATAAGAGCTGGTGGCATTCAGCAGCAGCTCATAGCTGTGCCAAGGCTTTACCCCGACAGAGCTACTGCCTGCTCTGTCCTCTGAGGCCAAATAAGGTCTCAGTGTTCGGGCTGCAAAGCCTGCGTAATGCCCAGTTTGCAGTGGCATAAATCAGAGCCAGATCTGGCTTTCGGAGTGCAAGGCCACAAAGAAGCGATGGTGAGGGGGAGGAAGGAGGATGAATAACCCAAGATCTGAGTGCAGCCCTGCCTCGTGAGCGTAACAGAGCTTTGAGAGGAGAGTTCACACTTAGCAAAGTAATTAAAAGTTCTAAGTCAGGCAGGCAGTGAAGGGTTCTGGCCCCTTTCCTTGGGAGATCAAAGCTTGTTTTGGCAGAGACAGTATTTAAATATATTTATAAAAAAAGGCAGGAGGCTCGTCAAAGGCAGCCGCCGTGTCTGCGGTCTCACTTTAATTTGCTTTGATATCCCATGCAGCCTCATTATTTGCAGTGTCAGGGCTCACCATAATCCACATGAAATGCCGAGCAGAATCCAACAGGCCCTCACATTTGCACGCCCACAGCTTCACGTCTCCTCCCGTGAGCACCCAGCAAGGTCCTCCAAGCCCAGGGGCAACCCCAGCCCTGCAGGAGCATCTCTGCGGGACTGGGTATCCCCGGGCACTGCGGGCACCTCGTGGTGATGCACGATGGATGCACTGGCACATCCCACCTGTCCTCTCTGGCCCCAGGGCAGCCAAAACACCTTTCTCCTCATCATTGCAAGCCTTCTGTGTGTTTTTACGTGCTTTTCCCATCCTGTGGTAGTTCACATCTTTTGCAGATCCCATTCCCCTTTGCATGCGCTAGAATGCCCAGGTTGTCATCTTACCTCTGGCTTTACATCTGATGCCCTTGTAGGTGAGGAGAGATTGACACTAACCCAGCCGGTGGGCTGCTGGTTCAGACAGCCAGTCCTGCTGGTTTGCAGCTTTCGGGGACAGGCTGCGTCTTTTACCAAGACTTTGGGCTTGTTTACCTATGGGAACCAGCACAAATTCACCCAACCTATCATTTAAAGTGGATTAGTTGAACTCCGTTCAGTCAGATTTTAAATGGCCTTTGGTTTTTTTTCAGGTAAGTTGCTTAGGAAGTGAGCAAGTTAAAAAGATTTGATTCAGTTTAATTGATCCATGTTAATTTTATACCTGTGGTTAATTCAGGGTAAGTATTCCTAACTGTTCCTGCACAGACAGATGGCCAGAAAGGGACAGGGACCAGAGTCCCGCAGCGGTCCTGGGAGAAGGGGTGACGCTATGCCTCGTTCTTGCCTGTCTGCCCAAAAGCTCCTGGCGCTGCTTCAGATTCTCCCGAGCCCAGTGGCATGGGCTCAACCCGTCCCTTAGGTGCGGGCTGTCTATCGAGGCTACCCTGCATCCCTTAGCTCACATGTCCCCTGGTCCCCCAGTGACCATGGCACAAAACCGCATCTTTTCCCAGGTCACTTGCCTGCCACCTCTCATCCATCAGATGAGCAAACCGCAGCCAGGTCCCAGCCCTGCTCGCCACCCCGTGAAAGCCAGCCCTCCCTCTCCAGTCTTCAGCAATGAGGTCATCGCTGGCTGCCTGCGCACACTGGGATGGCTGCGCTGAAATCTGCGTTGGGCATAGCAGGCGATTGTCCCCATGCAGCTCAGGGAAAGGGCTTGGCAAGGGGCAGGGCTCGGGTGGCTCAGTTTGGGGCATCACGGGTCCTCCCTGGGGAGTTTCCCTCCTGCAAAGCTCCTCCTTGCTCTGGGGAAATAACTGCAGGGTGCCTGGAGGTATGGAGGATGCCGGTGCTTTGTGGCAGGGCCCTTGGACCCTGGAGGCCTTGCGTACTCGGAGGGTAACTGCAAAGTTCAGATGAGAAGGGAGAGAGCTGTATGGCCACGGGGAAGGGGACAAAATGGTCATCCCTGTTTGCCCCCACACCTCTTCAGAGGGAGGTGCATCCCTCCCGTGGGGAGGTGGTGCTCCTCCATTGCAGTTAGCCCTGCCACCTCCCTCCCAGCACACCCAGTTAGTGCTCCCTCCTCCTGAAGGGAGTGGAGCGATACCACAAGGCGTAATGGTTTTAAACTGGAAAAGGGGAGATTTAGATTAGATATTAGGAAGAAATTCTTTACTCTTGAGGATGGTGAGACCCTGGCCCAGGTTGCCCAGAGAAGCTGTGGCTGCCCCATCCCTGGAGGTGTTCAAGGCCAGGTTGGACGGGGCTTGGAGCAACCTGGTCTGATGGGAGGTGTCCCTGCCCATGGCAGGGGGATGGGAGTAGATGGTCTTTACGGTTCCTTCCAACCCATTCTGTGATTCTATGAATGGCCCCTTGGAAAGAGCGTCTGTGTGAATCAGGGGAATCCACTTTGCTGGGGTCCAGGCGACCTGCGTTGAACTCGTCGGTGTTTTGCTGTGCTGGGTTGCTGCATGCCAGAATATTCCTACCAACCAGGTGTTAATTACAGAGTGAGGAGGTTTAAGTGCAAGCCTCAAATTGGAGACCAGAGGGAGCTCAATGGCTTATTTTGTTCTGATTTCTTGCTCCTTTCAGGGTTTCTTGGGCTCAGTGAGGCTTCACACCTGGAGTCCCAAGAGGAGAGTTATTTTTCTGAGCTACTTTGGTTTTCAAGGGAGCTTTTGTGCTTCTGGGGACTGTGTGTCTGGCTAAGTGCAGCAGGTTGGGGCAGGACAGCCTGGAGTGTTTTGTTTTGCAGTAAGTGACTCTGCAGCCGTTAATCCCAAACACCTTCTGAGAAATGGTCACATCCTTGGAGGAAAGTACCCTGATGTCTGTTAGTTTTGGTGGTTCCTGGGGCAGATGAGGTACGTGTGCTTGTAAGCTCCCCGGAGGCAGGGCTGGCTTTCTGTTTTGTTTTTGTCAGACCTAGCCCAGAGGGATCCAGAGCCACAGTTGGGCACCTGGGTGTTCCTAAAGTGCAAATCGTGTTTTGTCTAACGTGACGTTAGTGAAGATAAGGCTGGGAAGTTAAGGTGAACACTCACCCGTGCAAAACCCCGTGGTGCTGCTGCAGAGGGGTGAGCTGCTGGGCAATGCTAGACTGGGACATGGGAGATGTGGGTGGCTTTGGGTGTGAAGCAGTTCCCCTCTCTGCATCCCCCTCCCCATCTGTCAGAAGAGACCTTCATTGCAGGGAGCTGTATTAGGGTGCTTTGGGCGTGCTGCTGAGCAGAGCTGTGTGGGTGACGATGCACCAGGAGCCTGGAGCAAAAAGCAGGTATTCCCTCTGCCTCCTGGATATAGACAAGGAGGAAGACTTTGCCATGGCCCCAGAGCGTTTCTGGACCTCCCTGCCCTGCTCTCACTCTCTTTTCTCCAAAGCAAGTGCCTTGGGCCTTGGCACTTCTGCTGTCACTCCAGCAGCTCGCTCTCCTGTCTTTGTCCTCAGACCTGGCTCAAGGGCACCTGCAGCTGGGACACCTGGGCAGGGACTTCCGAGCAGACACCAGCCCCATCTCCCCCTCCGAGGCAGAAAGCCAGTCCCCGATGGCCGTGCGCTACCGCAACAACAGCCAGCGCCGCTTCTCCATGGAGGCAAGTACTGCTGCAGGCTGGAGCGGGCAGAAGGGACGTGGCAAGTTCTGGTTGTCACCTGCCTGCTGGCTGGAAGAGCCGGTATTTGATTTGTGGGGACCTGGCAGTCTCAGACACGAGCCCTGGCGTCCTCTGGGGTGTATTCAACAGGACTCCCATGGTACCTGACAAAGCCCAGTGCACATCCCCGTGCACAGGAATGCACCCAGCCCTTCCCTTTTCCTTTGAGTAAGTGTCCCACAGATGCTTCACCCATTGCTTTGGCATTAATATCAACTCTGGTTAGAGAGCACGTCCCCTTGAGTGTCTCCGTACAGTCCTCCTTTCATCAGATGCGTTCATGACCCACTCTTCTGGCCCTCTCTGCAGGATGTCAGCAAGCGTCTCTCCCTGCCCATGGACATCCGCCTGCCCCCTGAATTCGTGCAGAAGCTGCAGATGGAGAGCCCGGAGTTCCCCAAGCACCTCAGCAGGATGTCCCGACGGGCTTCCCTCGTAAGTCTCACCGTGCAGAGCCAGCAGTACCGGGCACATCTCGCTTCATGCGTACAAGTCGCAGCCAGCAGGTGCACGTGCTGATTGCCACCCACCCATGCAGTCATGCATTGCTGCACAAACTCCCTCGTACCCGCCGTGTGTCACACACACATCCCTGCCCATGCAGATCCCCTTCTGCACACTCCCAGCAGCACACGTTCCCTCCACCATGCACATATGTGTCTCTTCCCCCATGTCACTCCTCCACATCTCTGCGTAGCACCGTGCAGATCCCCAGGCCAGCACGTTCCTTCACTCACCTCTGCCCATCCCTGACTTTCCTCTTGGCCTGGCTCCTTCCAAACGGGAGAAGGTGGAAAGCCTCCTGCGGTTTAGCAAGTGCTGGAGCCTCTGCTAGTCGCAATGCAAATGCCGATAAATAATGAATTGGCCTTAGCGTTAGTGTTGGCATTTCAGTTTCTCCACTGCAGAGCATCAGCACGCGTAGGAGCAGAACCCCGGTGCCCTGTTCACACGTGTGCAAGCACGGGTCCTGCTGCCCAGGAGCGCTCGGTGCTACACGGGTACAACAGCGAGGGCTCAGCAGGCGTCTTCAGATCTGGCGTGCCTGTTCAAGGGGAGGGAGGAGGAGAGGAGAGCCTGCGTTTACCTGCTTGTTCTGTCTAATCAATGAAATCGGCACAGCCAGAGCAATGTGCCGTTAATATTCACGGTCCCCTCCATGAATAAGGCGTGCTCCTGCAGAACTCGCGGTATGGCTCTGGGGGTGTACAGCACCTCAGATTGCAGCAGGCACTTCATTTCCCGGCTCAGGACACATCTGTTCCCAGGGTACGCAGAGGGTTTGGGGAAGCCAAAACGGAGTAAAAAAAAACCCACTACGTTCCCCTGGGATTTGCCGGTCCAAATCCAGCCTGTGTGAGCAAGAAAGCAGCTTCCCAGCTGCCTGTGGCAGCTTGTGAGAGCTCGGTGGTGAGGTCAGTGCCCGCGGGGCAGACGGGGGCAGCGGGGCAGGCTGCGAGAGCACCCCGGAGCGGGGCTGCTGGGTCTCCAGGCAGAGCCCTGGGGGCTCCTTCAGTGCCTCCCCCAGGGGACCCTTTCCCTGCACAGCCTTGTCTTCGCTGGTGATTGACAGCTGTCCGTCCAGCTCCATCTGCCGATGGCGAGCGGCATGGCAAGAGCCCTGGCTCAGGAGAGGGGACAGCGCTGCTGGGCTGGGGGGGCTGTTAGCTGGGCTGGAGTCAGAGCTGGCTGCTGGCCTGGGACTACGCCAATGCAAACGTATTTTGTGGGTGAGTGACACCGGTTTATTAAGCTTAAGGGGCAATGATTTGCCCTGGGCCTTGGGCCCTGCTGTGCTGGGAACCATCCCCTGCCCCTGGCAGATAATCCAAACTAACCCAGAGGGTGTCTCTGTCCCCACAGAAACCTGCAGTTCCAGAGGTCTGCTAGGGGTGACACCAAATTCTGTGCCCTTGCAGTGGGTGGCCCTTCTTTCACCGGGAACACCAGAGCAGGTCTCAGCAATACGTTAAAGAGTTACTGTTCCAAATGGGAAAATGTCCCTTTCACGCTTGATTTGAACAGCACACAAAGAAACGACCGGAGTCACAGTAAAGACCAGCATGTAGGAAAGCACTCGAGAAAAGGGCTGGGCATCGGCAGCAGGATCCCACGAGGCTTCTCCCATAGAAAGAGCATCAGCTTTTTGGAAATCACAGCTCCGGTTCGACTCTGCCGCTGCCGGTCGCTGTCAGCGTGGTGGGTGGGAGTCAGGGGGTGGCAGCGGGACGGGGCAGAGGTGCAGACTGCGGCCACCCCGGGGCACGGGGGGCAGCTGCCATCCATTTCGCTTAAGCAGCCAGTGGGTTGTGAAGGTTTTCTGATTGATTGCCTGGTCACCTGCACGGCTTCTCCGGGAAAGTACTGGACTTCATGTACTTAGATCAGCTGGGCTGCTGCATGCAAACACCTGCCTTGATTGATCTGCCCCCAAAGCTGTTACTGTCCAGTGTCCTTGACCTTCCCCCCGGAGGTGAAGCCATCCCTGGATGAGATCCCTCCCAGTGATGTTTTCCTTTCTCTCTTACAGTCAGATATTGGGTTTGGGAAGCTGGAAACCTATGTTAAACTGGACAAACTGGGAGAGGTGAGTAGACTGTGAAACCCCTGTAAGGATTTAAATTAAGTTAGAAGGGCAGCTTGAAGTGCAAAGGACAGACTGTAGCCAAATTTCTTCATATCTAGCAATTTTTAGACGAAGTCTTTCTGTGGACTTCAGACCTGGGCCTGTAGCTTCAGATGATCCTTCCTCCAAATGTTACGGAGTGTATCAGTGTTGTGCCACCCTGGTAAATGGTCTCCGTGGCTTGTATTTTCTCTCTCCCCACCCAGGGCACTTATGCCACTGTCTTCAAGGGACGCAGCAAGCTGACCGAAAACCTCGTTGCCCTGAAGGAAATCCGCCTGGAGCACGAGGAAGGGGCACCTTGCACGGCCATACGGGAAGGTGAGGGCAGGAGGGGCTTTTCCCCATCACAGCCCTCGTGACCAATGCTGGGTCACAGGCGGATTTGGGACGGGTGGTGGAGGTGGACATCGATACCTGCAGTCACGCAGAGGACAGTCCCAGGTCCTGCTGCCCCAACCTGCCGTTTCCTCTCCTTGCAGTGTCGCTGCTGAAGAACCTGAAACACGCCAACATCGTGACCCTGCACGACATCATCCACACGGAGCGTTCCCTCACCCTCGTCTTTGAGTACCTGGTGGGTCTGGGCGGGCTTTCCGTGGGAACGGAGGGATGGCTGCCTTTCTGCGGGTGGGTGATGGGGGCCGAGGGAAGGACAGGCTGACGTGTGCTTCCCATTGCAGGACAACGACCTCAAGCAGTACCTCGATAACTGTGGGAACCTGATGAGCGTACACAACGTGAAGGTAAGGTCGTGCTGCCTGAGACCCCGTACCCCTGCCTCTCCTCGCATGTGGGGAGCTCACCCTGAGTGCAGACCAGGGTGTTGGAGGGCTGGGTGAGGCCAAATACCCCTTTTCTCTTCAGTTCAGCCTTCTCACTCTTCTTTGACCTTTTTCAGCCTGCTCTGATGCTCCACCAGCATTTCTCCGGTCACTGCCACCCTAAATAAAATTACTGTGCATGCAGACTTTGTTCATCCCCTTTTCTGGGTTGCTGGTGATGGGCCTGAACACTTGTCTACAGTGTGTCCCCCCCCAGGCCAGCTTCGAGGGGTCTTTCCTGGCCAGGAGTTTGAGAGCCCTTGAGGCAGACTCACCTTTGGTGCCCGTGTCCCTGTGCTAAATGGAAATCCCTTCTCCTCCCCGCAGATCTTCATGTTCCAGCTGCTGCGTGGTCTGGCTTACTGTCATGGGAGAAAGATCCTGCACCGAGACCTCAAACCCCAGAATCTGCTCATCAACGAGAGAGGAGAGCTCAAGCTGGCTGATTTCGGTAGGTGGGCCTCTCCAGGGAAGACGCTGCATTGCAAGGAGGTGCAGCTAGGTGCAACTCCTTGATGCCCATCACTTTCATCCTCAGGACTAGCCAGAGCCAAGTCAGTCCCTACAAAAACATATTCCAATGAAGTGGTCACGCTGTGGTACCGGCCCCCCGATGTCCTGCTGGGATCTACTGAATATTCCACACCCATCGACATGTGGTGAGCCGCAGCTCCAAACCGAGCTTCCCGGGGTCTCTGAGACAGTGGTTCGGGCATTTCCATCTGTCTGCCAGTGCAGCACCATACATGCTCATGGTGTTGGTTACACCAGAGGCTGGTGGGCTCTCCCAGAGGCCATGCTGGTTTCTGCATCCCCTGGGGCTCAGGGTCTTTGGAGCATGCTCTCCCCATCAGGGGTGGGTGGTTACCTGTAACAGAGAAGGGACACAGCTCCTGGAGCTCGTTTCCCGCTCCAGGAAGCTCAGCCCTGGCCAAGGGGTGGTGGGGCGTCCACAGGGCTTCTCCCTCACTAATCCCAGAGCCTCTGCTGCCGCTCTAGGGGCGTTGGGTGCATCCACTACGAGATGGTCACCGGGCGGCCCATGTTCCCCGGCTCCACGGTGAAAGAAGAGCTGCATTTGATCTTCAGGCTGCTGGGTGAGTCTTCTGCTGTCTCCCAGATCCCCACGCGAGGGCAGTGGCTGGCTGCAGGAGCGGTGACAAAGCGCAGCCTCGGGAGCCTGGCGGGCACCGTGGGCGGGCACCGTGGGCAGGGGCTGCCCGCAGCCCCGCTCCAGGCTCGCCGTCAGCAGAGGTGTGAGGGCGAGGGGCTCCGTGGGATGCTGGGGAAATCCGTGCCCTCTCTCCTGGGCAGGACTCGCGTGTGTCAGGCTGTTCTCTCCGCACCAAACGAGCGTGACGGGTTTCCCTCTCTCCCCCTCCCAGGAACCCCAACAGAAGACACCTGGCCTGGGATAACATCCAACGAGGAGTTTAAGGCTTACAACTTCACGCAGTACCGAGCCCAGCCGTTAATAAATCACGCCCCAAGGTACCTCCTAGAGCAGGGACACGTAAGGCATGGTGGGCTTGTGCTGGTTGTAAAGGGGAGCCTGGGGAGACCAGTTTCATTTCCTCCTTGTGGGCTGGCAGCTTGTGAGCGCAGCTGCGCGCTGGAGGTCCCAGCTGCCACTTGTCCCTTGCATTTACTGTTGCAATGTCTCCTGGGTGCAATAACGCTCCATTTTTTATTTCCTCCTTCTCTCAGGCTGGACTCAGAAGGCATCGACTTGCTGATGAACCTCCTTCTGGTGAGTGGTAGAGCAGCCCAGGTGGATGGCAAAGGGGTTTGCTGAAGTGAAGGTACTCTGACTGCCCTCACGCTGATTTTGGAGCCAGGCGGGAGAGGAGCTGCGACTGCAGAATAAGCCATGGCCCTACAGCTGCAAGCTTGTAGATCCTATCCCAAACCACCTCCCATTAAGGGCGGTGAACCATCCTTCGCCCTGCGTCCTCTCACACACAAGTGAGGACACAAACCTGATGATCCATAAGGCATGACGTGGCTGGTGCACTCCTATGGTCATACAGTGTGCGGTGTCCCTTGTGCACATGCAGATGGCACTGGGAATTGCCTGCACAGCCACGTGGTGTGCACAGTGTTTGGACACGCTGTCACCCACGCAGCATATGAAATTGCGTGGTCACTTACACGTGCATAGGTGCACAGATGTGCGCACACCCTGTGCGGGGCCTCTGTGCCATCTCGCACCTGCAGACTGCGTGTAATTGCCTTTCTCTGGGGTTTTGTGCAGTACGAAGCCAAAGGCCGGATTTCGGCGGAGGCAGCCCTGCGGCACGCTTACTTCAAGAGCCTGGGAGAGCGGGTGCATCTCCTGCCCGACAGTAAGTGCACGCTGTCCTCTTGCTGGGGGGATGTGGAGCAAAGAGCTTCCGTGGAGCCCGAGGGTGGTGGGTTGCAACCAGGTCTCTTCGGATGCTCCTTGTCTGTGCGCACGCAGAGCTGCTCCTGCAGCAGAGCGGGGTGGGAGCTTGGTGGCTGCGAGAGCAAGAAACAATTTGGGTGGGACGGTGTAGAGTAGGAGTGCGAGAGAGATGCTCTGACGAGGTGCAGTGCTGCACTTGGGCACTGCCGTCCCTCCTGGCTGTGGGTTTGCAGACCGCTGCCGCCTCAGCCAGCTGGACTGACCCCCCTCTCTCTGCCCCCTCTGCCTAGATGTCTCCATCTTCTCCCTGAAGGAGATCCAGCTTCAAAAGGACCCTGGCTACCGAGCCTCAGCCTTTCAGCAGTCAGGTAGGACTGGGGAAAATCATGCTGACCTCTCCCAGACGGTGCCACGGGCTGCACTGGCACTGGGGTTACTCCCAGTGGGTCCCGCATAGGAAAAAGCCAAATCTGCTCCCTGCTCCCTGCTTTAGTCCACATATTACCCCTGGGGCATCCTTGCTTGTCACCTACCATGGTACCAAAGTCACATCTAGGTGCCCTGAGGCGCAGCTCCCTCCTCTGTGAATGCCGTGGGCTTGTGACCTCCCAACCCGGAGCACCGCAGGGCTCAGCTTCTCTGCAAAGTGCCGCTCGCCGTCTGACCTCTCTGACCCATCTCTCTCTCTCTTCCTCAGCCCGAGGGAAGAACAGGAGGCAGAGTATATTTTAAACTTGGATCTCGTGTTCCCCTTGTCACCATGGAGATCAAAGCACTGAGAAAGGAGACGGCGACACGCTCCCACCTGACCCACTGCAGAATTACTGACTCGAGCAGGACGATGCTGAAGCGCCCTTGGCCGCAGGCTCTCCCCTGCCCATCCCCACAACCACAGCCCCTAGCAGCTGCTGTTGATGGACCTGTGGCCTTTTCCCCCTCTTATTTTCATGTTGCCCCCATCAGACGTGAGCTGCCACCCTCTGTACCGGTGCTTTTGCGAGGAGCTGCCCTGGGCATTGCCCGGAGCACAGGATCGTGCGCTGCCCCAGGGAACCGCTCGCTGCCCTCGGGGGGTGAGCCAAGCGTGGGCAGGTTTTGTGAGCAGAGGGTGGTATCTCCAAAGCTGGGCTGTGGATCGTAGCGTTCAGCCCAGGCCGGCATTCCTGAAAACGTACCTTTGCTCCCCTATTTCTTGGGGAGACACTTTGGAGCCACGTTCCGAGTCGGAGGGTGTGATGCAGCCTGGCACTGGAGAGCCTGCACCTGAAGCACAGAAACCAGGGCAGCCCTCCCTTCTTCGCCCTCGCCTCTGCCTACAGAACCCCTTTTTCTGTCCATATCTTTGGTACCTGGATCCTGACAAGGATGGAGCAGCTGGGAGGAGTGGGCTTTCAATTGCTTCCCCCAGCATCTCCCCCTCCTTGCCACCCTTGCATGTCCAATTTTGGTCGGCTGGCTGCTCCCTGGGGATGTCCTAAACTGAGAGCAAGGGCTGGCTTAGCCCGAGGTGCAGGTACCTGCTGGTAGAGCTGTGCAGAAGCGGGGCCGAACAAGCATCGGCTCCGTGCTGCCTCTCGTCGCTGCGCCGAGCCCCTTGGCCAGCCTTTCCCAGGCACGGATGGAGCGGCCCCTTTCTCATTGCTGAGCCTGCAACCCCCCCAGCCCGTCACCCTCTCTGCCATCGTCACAAGGGGCAGGACACAGTTCCCAGCTGGGGTCTCAGGAGCGCATCCCCCCCCATCCCATCGCTGAGCCCCACGCGAGGTGGCAGAGCCCGAGCCGTGCAGCCTCTCCGCACCAAAGTGTCGCACACGCCCACCTCAGCGCAGTTCTACCCAGAGGAAGGGGGAGAGGTGCCAAACCTCCCACAGCTCAGCTGTGGGGACCAGAAATAGACCTGGAGAGAAGCAAATCATCCCTCAAACCTCGTCGCCTGGCCTCTGCGTTTGTAGCCAACGCCAGATCGTACCAGCCCTGACTCAGATCGATGCCGTGGGACTGAGGTGCGTGCTTAGATCTGAGCGTGCTTTGCTGGCCGAGGACTGCTCCTGATGCGTTTTCCCCTCCCTACGCTTCAGGAACGTGCCAAATCCATCCCGAGCGAAGAGGCCCTGCTGCGCCTCTCCCCCAGAGCCTGAAACGTCTTCAAGTGTGTGAGCGTTGCAGGAAATCTCTCTACTGTATAATATTCACATCCTTTACTTGGCTGTCCCGGATGACTAGTCCTGTCCCCCACCGGTCCTCCAGCCCATGGATGTGGCCAGGAGACTCTGGACTTGGCAGGCGATGGGACTGTCATCTGGCAGGACGTGCTGATGTCTTAACCCATCGCGCTCCCAGCCTGGGAGGCATCGCTCAGGGGACGGTAACTCTCCATGCCGCTGTTCCCCATCGAGCCGGGAGCGAGGGCTCTGCTTTCTGCTTTGTTGTGCAGCGTTTCTTCTGCGAACCTCAGAAAACGCAAAGTGTGAGGATAAATGAGGACACCCCGGAGCTCCCCAAAGCTTCTGGGGCGAGTCCTTCCTGTGGCAGTGCTCGATGCGATGCGTCCTCTGAGCTTCCCCCATCAGACCAAAGCTGTTAATTCGGGTTTGTCCTAGACAAGCATCCAGACGTCTGCATTGTTTGAGGTTTGCCCATCCCTGCTCAGTTCCCTTCTCGGTATGTCCAGCATACAGCAGGCTGAATAGTTCATTAATTGTTTCCATTTGATAGGGAAGAGCATGAATAGCCATCAGCCACCAGTGACGCATTTCACCCTGATGTCAGGGTCGTGTTTTGCCTGCTTTCCTACACCCGGCTCCCGCTGCATGGGGCTTTTCGGTAGGGAGGTCTACAAAGGGAGGTGTTGGCTGGAGTAAGTCTGAACTCTCACGCTGTCGTCTTTCCTTTCACCAAGGCATTTTAGACAGGAATTTCCTTGGCATGGCAGGGGTCTGTGGTGCAGACTTGCACTTCCCAGGGTAGCCAGCTCCCATCAGGAACTGGCAGCTCAGCAGGCAGGCCAGCTCCCGGACACAGCGTCTCCCGTGCCCCTGCGGCAGCACCTTCAGGTACATGGGGCAAAGAGTGCTGGTGTTCCTGGGGGGGAGCAGAGCCCCCCCTGGGGTCCGTGAGCACAGATCAGACCAGGAACCCCCTCCAGCCGCTCTTGGGAAGCCCGTTCAGGACACGTTTGACCTGTCTTTGTGCAGTTTTCTTGCTTGGCGTTACTGTCCCCGTGCAGTGAGATTGCCTTGGGCAGAGGGTGCCCAGCTGAGCTGTCCCGCTTTCACACCGGGAGGACGGGGCCAGACCACACCAGACCACCGGATCGGTGTGCTCTCAGCTCTCCCCCCATGAGAGACGTATTCCTGCTGAAGGTCAAGGTCACCTGCGGAAACCGCTGGGGAGAAACATTGGGGAAAAGACCTAGCAATGACCGTGTAGACAGGACTGCCTTACCGGGGATCAGATAGCCCCTAGCAATGACCGTGTAGACAGGACTGCCTTACCGGGGATCAGATAGCGAAGACAAAGGGCCTGTTAGCTGCTGTTTATTCTTTCGTAGCCTTTGCCTTTCCTCCTACAAATCCTCCCTAAAGGAGACGCTATTATTTATTAGCCCTGTACGCTACTAACAGCCCAAATTTAAGATAACCCCTTTTGTTCCACTGCATTTAGTGGATATTTGAGTCCTATTCAGGAGGGCGATAGCGTGTGTAAATATTTGGTGCCCCGCTGAGCAAGGTTTGATTTATAAGCTCCCGTCACTGCTGCACTTGCACGTGTTGGCTGGCAGAGCCCCGGGCGTCTGATCTCCCACGGCACGCTGCCCACCAAAGCCTTCCCGGCTGCGGAGGAAAAGGAGCTGCAGGTCAGCAACAATTAGAGCCTGGAGCCAAATCCCCCTTCTCCATCTCCAGGATGGTGTTACTGGATGGTTACTGGAGGACCATGGGGTCCGGCTGGGTTGATGAGGACAGAGATCTCTTGGATGCCCCAGTTTATAGAAGCCCCGAGCAGAGCGGTGCCCCGCTCCTCCCCGCCTGCCGCCGATGGCATCGCTCCCTGCCTGCTCCGGCAGCTCATCCCCAGGCAGGCTTTCCCCAGCTTTTGGAGCGCCAGCCGGCTCCCAAGTTGGATTTTTAAAGTAGTGCTAATGAAAATGCTGGGAATGTCTGTGGCTCTCTGACATTTTTTTTTTCATTTTGTGGGTTCTCCCATCCACCGCCTTGCGGAGTAGCTGGCACTCCTCGCAGATGGGGAGTTCTGACAAAAGGAAACTGTTGCTTTGTCTTCCAGACATTTTTCTTGCAATTTTTTTTTTTTTACCAGTGCTGGTGGAAAATGGAGTTTTGGCTGTGCCCTCAGGAAAAGCTGTATTCTTTCATCTCTCCAGCTGATAGCTAGTTAAAGAAATGTAAGTAAAGTAATGTGTAAAGCAAGGTCCATGTTAGGGGACAACAATAAAACTTAGGGGCAGAGCTATTTAATTTCACCCTCTCCATACACACACCGCACACGCCTTTCCTGGCCCAGCCCGTTGCCAGATCTATGTTAAGATTTTAAATAACAAAACTACATTGTATCTTGGAGACTAAGGACAAAATAAGTGGATTTTTTCCTCTCCCTCACACATGATGAAAAAAAAAATACAATAATTAGAAGGCCATTTTCCCAAGCTTCTCGAATGTTTTGTTTGGTTTTCTTCCCACGACTTCTCTTCAGACAGAAATTAGGCTAGCATAAAATGGGAGCCCAGTGCTCCCAGGAGCAGGCTAGGAACAGGCAGGTGGGAAAACAGTTGAGAAAGAGTCTAACCCACCGGACTGAGCAACGTAAAAGGTTTAGTGTGTGTGTCCCAGGGCGTGGGGAAGGGACCAGACCTGGGGGTGGGAGCCTGCCTGGCCTTACGTGGCCAAACTCTGCTTTCACCAGTGTAAACCCGGTGTCTTGCAGCCACGCGAGCCCGGGATTGCGCAGAGCCCGGAGGCAGCGATGGCTGAGCGGGTCCTGCAAGGGCCACCAGGTCTTGAACCTGAAATACCCGCGGTTAAAAGTGATGTCATCTCACCTGCCAAAAGCCGGGGCGCTCTGCCTGGCCCTGCGGCTCCAGCCGTGCCGCACCGCTGTCCTGTCTGTGTACGCTCGAGTCTTGTAAGAAACGCGTTTGGATGTCCCCTTAGCACTGCCCACCAGCGATGGCTGGGCACAAACACCATGAAACCCACTTTCTGGTTTCTTCATTGCCTTCTTTCATCCTCAGCGTCACGCTTGTCCTACAGCAGGAAAAATAGATCCAAGTGGCCAGGATCCACATACTGTGAATGTTCTCGGGTGTGATTCATTTGCAGAATACCAATAATATATTTAACTAGTGTTGTACAAACGAAAGATGCATTTTAAAAGAAATGATTTTAAAGATTTATTCCAAAAGAAGCAATGATTTTTTTATAGAAAGTTTTTCTGGAATAAATGGAAAGGTACCAAAAAAAAAAAGAAAAAAAAGAATAAAAGATTGTATCCATCTATCAATCTTGTGTCTGAATGTTTTATAAGAATATTTCAATTTTTGTATTTCAGATGTGACATGGACTATTTTGTGGATGGATGTGCTTGTTTTATTGCTGAGGCTTATATTACAGTTGTATTGTGAATGCTCCAAAGCCAAGATTGGACAATAAACTTTATTGAATACAGGATAGTTTTGTACAGGATATAATTTTTCTCTTTTTCTTTTTTTTTTTTGGTAGGAGAAGGATCCGCTTTGTTTTTGCATTTCAGCTAGGTAGCACTGACGGCTCGGGCGCGCAGGTCCCTTGGCAGGCTCCGGAGCGGTGAGTTGCTCCGTGGTTGGTGTGCGGGGCAGGCAGGCTGCCGGAGCGCGGCAGGGAGCGTGCTGTGCCGTGCCGTCCTGTGCCGTCCTGTGCCGTGCCGTCTTTGTGCCTTCCCGTCAGAGCTGTGCCCACAGCCGCTTTCCGTGCAGCTCCAGGACACCTTTCGTTTTCACGCCTGCTAGCGGGGCGTTTTTCGGCTGGCTGTGGTAAACTCCCCGGTACAGACTTAGTGCAAAAGGAGTTTCCCACTGCCTGACCTTTGCAGGGGGTTGAAACACAAGACCTCAGAAACGTGTGCGCAATAGGAAAAGATTTCTATGCTCCCTTGCGTGGATCCTAAGGCCTTAAACAAATATTGCCATAAGCCTATCGGGCAAATAAAGCACAGCGCTGGTATGCCCAGCCCA
>VFFE01007207.1:1140161-1184268 GCA_008921705.1 Burhinus oedicnemus
GGAGGGGGCTCCGCTCCGCCCCGGCCCCGGGAGGCGGCGGCGGTTCCCGGTCCCGGAGGCGGAGCCACATCCTGCAAAGGAGGAGCGGGGCGGCGGCGGGGCCGGGAGCGGGAGCGGGGCCGGGGCAGCGAGCGGGGCCGGGCGGCGCGGGAGCCGCATCGCCGTGGCCGCCCCGCGCCGCCGCCCAGGATGTGGTGGGACGAGCGGGTGTCGGCTCGGTTCCGGAGGAACCTGCAGCCCACCCTCACCTACTGGAGCGTCTTCTTCAGCTTCGGCCTCTGCATCGCTTTCCTGGGGCCCACGCTGCTGGACCTGCGCTGCCAGACCCAGAGCTCCCTCTCCCAGATCACCTGGGTCTTCTTCTCCCAGCAGTTCTGCCTCCTGCTCGGCAGCTGCCTCGGAGGGGTCTTCAAGAGGACGTAAGGCGCCTGGCAAACTCATCGCACCTCCCGCGGGTGGGCTTAGCTCTCCGCAGCCCCCCCCTCCTCCCCCCCGCTTTCCTCCCGGGCCGGGGGTGGGCAGCCCCAGCTTCCCCCCCTCCCCGCCGGGCTTCGCCTCCCTCCTCCCGCCGGGTTTGCGTGGCTGAGCCGGGATGCTGCGATCCGCGTGGGAAAACCCTGCCCGAGCAGAGCCCTCCGTGGGTGTCCCGGAGGGTCCGCAGCCCTCGGAGGGAGGGGGCGTCCCGGGAGGTGCGGGGGCGGGAGCGGCTCTCCCCATCTGCACGGTTTTGTAGCCCTGGAGAGAAGCTGCCAGTTCCCCTGGAGCTCAGGACAGAGATAGCCTTAGCGTGAAGTTACAGCCAGAACTTCCTGGAGGGTGTTTTCCTTAACCTCATCGTTTATCACAACAATATTATTGGAAGCCTGTTTTAATAACCTCGGTGTCAGAAATCGAGGCATTGGCGCGCTCCTCGGGAGTTCGGGCAAACGCGAGGCGAGATGCGAGCGGTCCTCGTGGTCTGGCTGCTGTGGGGGACGAGGGCAGAGGCAGTGCCACGGCTGCGTGGGGTGGCCGGGGACAGCAGCGAACTTCGTGGGGCAGCGAGAGACCCGGGCACAGCTGGCACCGAGCCTTCTGTCCAGGATGTGTTAAAATAAATAATACACGATGGCTCAACCCTAAAGATCGCTAGGCATTTGATTGGAGGCTTGTCAACCGCTCTGCTGAGAATCAGCTGATTATTTACATTGTCACTAATTCATCAGGCAGTGATGTAACCTGTCAGCTCTGTGTGTATCTCTGATACACGCGTCATATATTTATGTATATGTTTGACAGGTATACGAGCGAATGTTGCATGAATCCTTCTCTGCTCTAAAACGCCCATTTAAAAATGTTTTGTTAAATTCTCGTCTCGTGAATTGTGGAGAGTGTTGGCTAGTGAAGGTGGCATCAGGGCACCTGTGAAATTACTGTCTTGGTATTTTGAACTGTCCTAGTCCCTCTGTCCGGACAGAGCCCAAAGGGTTCGTGGAGCAGCCGGAGCTCCTCGCTGTCAGGCTGTGCCGAGAGAGGAGGCGTGAGGTGGGGTGTGCGGGAATGGGGACGGCACGTGGGAACCTTGCCCTGGGTCTGACATGGATCCGAGAGTGCTGGGTCAGCAGGCAGTGCCTTTGCCAGCCCCCAGTCTGCTTCACGTATGTTTGAAGGAGCAGCGAAGGAAAATGCAGAATTGTTTCCTGCTGTCAGCTTCCTACCCAGAGCTCCTGCCCTCGGCCGGCCGGTTACACGGACCCGTTTGGGGTTTCGTGCTTAGGGCACTCCCAAACTTCTAACTCTGCGGCAGCACATTGGGGAAAAGAGTGTGTTTGTCTCCCGCTGTGGTTACAAACCGGGATGTGTTTGTGATGGCAGCCTCTTGGAGCAGGGGGCTTTTGCAAAGTGTCTGTGAGCCCCAGTGAGGAGCGGCAGCCCTGCGAGGCGGGAGGGCATGTTTCGGATAGTTGCAGCTTGTGAGCATTGTGGGGGGGTTACTCGGAGAGGTGCGGCATACAAACGTGTGGGTTTGGATGAAAATATTAACTGTTCAGATTCTGAGAGCTCCTGTACTATCCCCTCTTCAGGGACGGCCTGACTGAGCTGTCCCACTAAGGATTTCTACTTCTGAGCCGTGCTGCGGGTTTATAAATCAAATTATGCTGTCCCTGGTGTTGGGCAGGGAAGAGCGCTGGACAGGTTGTCTTTTTCCAGTTAGGGGACAGATAGCTGCTGGTAGAGGGTCCCAAAGCGTGGCCTGCCTGCAAGCCAGCCGAGCGCCGGTCTGCCTGCAAGCTGTGTTTCATTTCTAATGCCCGAGGAACGTAGACTTTGTTTCTTGCTTTCGATTAAACCATGGATTGGTCTGAGCTGTCTGCTCTGAAGGATGGACTCGTGAGGGAAAGCAGTGTTGTTACTGGATTCTGCAGCAGAGGTGGGTGGTGGGACCTAAATAACGGTTTGGTTCCTCCTCACCGGAGAAGTTGCTGAATGCTGGGTTGTGGTCTCTGCTCTCTGGGCCCCGCTGGAGTCCTGGAGCACTGGGGGGACAGAGCATAATGATGGCATCTGTCCCTCCTGTAACTCAGCACAAGCCTGGACTGCCAGAACTAGCTCCAGAATTCCCTCTTGTGCAAGGTTTCAAGGAATAAGAAAGTTTGCCATTGCGAGTTTCCCCAAGGGATGTAGAGATGCAATTGTGGCCTGCGGTGCTCTGCCCTGGAGACCCAGGTTTGCCGCGCGGTCCCGTCCCTGGCTTGTCGGGAGGTGCGAAGGGCAGAGCAGCTCCCCACGTCGCCGCGAGGTTCACAACAGGCTGCTGCTCTCTGGCAACTCCTGCTTGGGATTTGCTGGGTTGTAATTACAAGCTCTGCTTTTTAGAGGGTATTTGCATGAGTGGGTTTAGGTGGGGCGCGTGCCCTGGCTCAAACCCTCCTGCTGCCGGGGTGTTGGTAGAGGTTCCTCGAGCAAAGGCAGCGCTGGCAGCAGCTGATGCCCTCCGTAGGGAGCCCTGTGAAGCACACTGAAGACTCCTGTTTCCTGGTATTACCTGGACTAGGTTCTCAGAAGTGCCTGACGTGTTGTGAGACTGCAAATGCAGCCAGCAGCGTTGGGGTGGGAGTGCTGAGAGGACTCCAAACCCTGCCTAGGCTCAGAAATCCAAGCGGGAGGTGAGCTTGTCGGAAAATCCACCCCTGAGCCCCCGGCACTGCAAACTCCAGGGGTGAGCTCTGTGCACCTGCATCCCCCGCTGCTCTCCCTCTTGCTTCCCTTGCCTTCCCCTTTTCCCTTCCCATTTTGTTGGATTTTAAGCTTGTATTGTGAAGTGAAAGTCGCGCTCCCTCTGTGCTGCTGTGCTACACACTTTTGTGACAGAAGCACCAGAGTAACTACCCGTGCCCCAGTTAGATTTTTTTTTTTTTTTATTCAGAAACTGCATTTTTATGTCCTCCTGTATTTTTTGCTTTTTCTCCCAGTGTTCGGCTCAGCCCTGAGCTAGTCCCACTGGTGTTAACAGGGGAGAGGGGGGAGCTGGTAGCTCTGCTGCGGGGTTGGAGCCCTGAGCAGCCTCCCCTCAAAGGCGTGATCCAGACGGGGACCTGGAGGGCTGGTGAGATGGGACCCTCTTACCCCTCTTTCATCTTTACCCCCAGGCACGTCACAGCACGTCGGCTGAGAGGGGATGACCCTGTTCTCTCCCTGCTCTTCAGACTCCCATCTTTTGAAGGTTTCTGTTCAAGCACGTGGCTGGTGCACGCGGGACACTGCTCACCGCAAAGGAAAGGAAAGGCTTTTGTTGCTGAGAGAGCGGAGAGCACAGTGACTTGAGCATGAGCTCCTTTGGGGGGGGGCGGGCAATGTTCCTCAAGCCTGGCCAGTGCTTCCTGCTGGAGACCAGAAAGCAGATGTGGGATAATCCATGCTGCCTTCTTCCTCCATGTCCTCACCTCATGTCCCCTTAGGGCTTTGGGTTTTTAATTATCAGTTTTGCAAGTCTGAATTAGCCTGATTATAATTTTTCTTCTTGATGTTAGGGACTTAGAAAATGCTCCCTGGGGTGGGAAAAAACATACTTGAAGTTGAAGAGTGCCTGCTGCAACAGAAACACCGAGGTGGGGCTTTATGTGTGCTAGGTGGGAGGGAGAGGGGAAGCTTTGCTGGCTGTGACTGCAGGATAGCATTAACCATCCTAATCCTATAGAGGAGATCAGCCTAAACCTTTTGGGAGGAGCTGCAGACCTTCCCTCAAGTTTTGTGATGGAGCCAGGACATGCTCCGGATGGTCCTGAAAGAGTGTCCATGACGCTACAAGACTCGTTTCATACGCTGCTGAAGCGCAGCGTGTCCTGGTGCAGCCACAGCTGGGGCAGAGCTGTGCTGGGCATCCGCTCAGCTGGGGACATGGGAACCAGTTAGTGGTGGGGAGGGTGGCCATGTCAGAAACCGGACCATGGCATAACATTAGGGTTGCTTTTTAAGCCCTTTGGAAGGGTGCATTGGTTTCACATCCCCAAGAGACAGGGTTCAGACCCCCTCTGAAAGTCATTTAAGGATGCTCTCAAGAGGTTCGTTTCTAAAGAAATCCCACAGCTGGTTGGTCGGTGCCTCCCTGGGTGCTGAGCAGTGTCCTTCAGCTACATCTTGGGGATCTGGCATGGGAAGCCAGCAATTTCTTGGTCCCCCCTGATGCCAGAGCCAGGGAAGGGGGCAGCAGGGCTGTGTGCCACCCTGGGCTGTGGGCTGCTGGTGTTCGCAGGGAGGGTGCAATTGTGTTAGTAACATCTTATGGCTGGAGGCAGGAATTTTTGCCCATTGGGGGAAGAGTGAAGTGATCTTTTTAATGCTTTTTAAGTCCATAACATCATCTGCAATTAATGTTTAACTCCAGTAATGAAGGTGCTCCCTAGCCAAGCACAAGCAGTGCTGTGGTTGTTTTGCTAGGGCTGCAGAAGAGAAGAGGCGTTTCTGGGATATCTTGGTGTGCGTTTCCCCATTTCCCCATCGCTCCCGGCCTCGGATTTGCCAGCTGCTGGTGCCTCTGCCTCTCTCCCTCCTGCTGTACCCTGGAGAGTGCTGCCTCATCTCTCCAGGCTCGAAGCTGATTCTCTCTCATTTGCTGGTTGTTTTTCCTGCCGTGACTGCGCACATCTCGCTTTGCTCCCTCCCTCCCCCAGAAATCCCACGCTGGCTCCCCGTTTTGCTGTCAGAGGAAGATCAGTAGTTACGGCTTTGCAAAACGTGGTCTGGCTGATGGGTGAACGAGGCTGGGCTGGGAGATGGGAGCACACCGAGGTGCTGGTACAGCCAGGTTTGTGCCACCAGGCAGGAGAAGAAAGAAGACGTGTCCTTGGCCCATTCGTTTCGCTCCCCGGTGCTGTTGCACAGCAGTGTAAGCAACAAGCAGGATGTGGAAGGCCAAATCACTCTGGGTTTGCGGATGAATGAGGGCAAGGCAGTGACATGCCGGAGGCTGGGCCGTTCTGGACGAGCAGTCAGGGCAGGAGGGCTGGTAGCACGGTGCCCGGCAGCCACGGAGCCTCTCTGCTGCAGCTCCAGCCTGTGCATCCTCGTAGCCTTCTCCTCCCTCTTTGGGCAGAGGGTGAAGCAGATACGGGGTGCAGACAGCCCGCAGGAGCGAGCTGTAGGCGTTTTGCTTGCTGGTCGCATGTCCATACGAGGGACGTACCTGTGCGTTGCCAGTCCTCTGCTGTGGACAGGTGGCTGTGCCCCACATCCCCCAGCAGCAGACCCCAATTGCTAATTAGCAACTCATTGTAGCAAGCTGCTGCCCCTTGCAATGGGCTTCTACCAGGGTTTGGGAGCCCGGGGTGGGGAGGGGACGCGCCTGTGCTACTTACTCTCTGCTGTGACTTCGTAGTCCCATATTTCTGCTGGTTTCAGTGCTTTGCTGTCTGGTCCCTGTTTCCTTCCTTCCTTCCTGCCTTTCGACTTGGCAGCTCCGGAGCAGCACGGTGCCAGCCCGGGCGCCGTTCTCCAGCGAGCTGGCTAGCGCCCGGCTCACACCGAGAGCAGCCTCCCCGCTCAGCCAGGCAGCCCTGCCTGCGCTGCTGCCAGGCTCGAGATGGAATGCACCAGCTTTACCTCCACCACACACATCCCTGGGGCTTCTCCGATGGACCGCGTGGGCTGGAAAGTGTCTGCCTGCACTGGCAACGGTGGCAGTGCTGCATCCTGCCCCGTCGTGCTGGGGAAAGGGACGATGCTGCCAGAATAGAGATGGCACAGGGCATGGAGAGGGAACCGCAGTGGCTCCCCCATGCTCCCTGTGAGGCAGGATGGCACGTTCAGGCAGGTCCAGGATGACATGGTGATGTGGATGCCAGCAGCTCTCTCCCTGCCTGGAACTGGGATTGCCCAGCAGCTCTCCTGCCTGCTCAGCCTGCTCGTGAGATACAGCCCTGGAGCTGCTCAAAAGTCATGATGTGGCCTCCTCGGCACTTACCCATGTCCCTTTCCGTTCCCAGATCTGCCCGGTTGACAAGGGAAGGTTGTCGGGCCTTATTCTGCCTAGAAATGTGCAGAACATGGGTTTGAAGGGATGGTACTCTTCTCCATGAAACCTGGGTGGAAGATCCACCTCTTTGAGGCATCACCCTCCACGCAGGAGGTGGCAGTGCCCTAGGCTGGCTATGGCTGTGATGTGGAGGCATGGGGGTGCGGGATGTCTAGCGTCTCCCTTGTCTCATCAGAAGAGCATGTGCTGGAGCTGCATTAGTTGGAGCTACAGCCAGTGGGTGTACCTCCTGCTAATGCCTACACCACCGACTGACTTGGGGCTGAAAACAGGAGGCAGGGCTGTGGTGTGGATACTCCTCTCATGGTGGTAATTCTATCGTGTCTTTCCTCTTCCTCTGTCTCAGGTTGGCTCAGTCCTTATTTGCACTCTTCGCCTCGTCACTGGCAATCTCCTTGGTCTTTGCCATCATCCCTCTGTGCCACAATGTGGTGGTCCTGGCTGTGGTCATGGCTGTGGCAGGACTGGCCATGGGTTGCATCGACACCATCTCCAACATGCAGCTGGTGAAGATCTACCAGAAGGACTCGGCCATCTTCCTGCAGGTGGGCATGGAGCCTGTGTCTCCCCTCTGGCTGTGCTTCCTCCTCTGAGGAAGAGTGAGGGGCTTTGCCAGCCTCCCTGGTGAGAAGAGCAGTAAACGCCCCCACTCTACTTGTGTGTCCCATCTCTTGCAGGCCCTTCATTTCTTCGTGGGCTTTGGAGCGCTGCTAAGCCCACTGATAGCTGACCCCTTCCTCTCGGACACCAACTGCATCCTCTCAAACTCCACAGCCAACTCCTCCAGCAACCTCCCTCACATCCGCAAGTCCCTGGTCCCACACCATCCAGGCAACCTGTCTCATTATGACCTGCCGATGAAAGGCATGGTGGTCACACGCGTCTCCTATGCCTTCTGGATCATGGCCCTCATCAATGTAAGTGTTGCAGCTGGAGTGGCCCAAGCTGTTGCTGGGGTCATCCCTCCTTCTCAGCTTTGCCGACAGTTGTGGTGTTTGAGGGGGTGTTGGTGCCTGTTAGGTGGTCCCAGCGATGGAAGGAGGCATGAGAATGGTTGTGCTGGTCCACAGCAAAAGTTTGGGTTTTTGCCAAGTGCCCAGTTTCCAGCAGGTGCCTGGGGCAGGAGGGCAGGACTCTGTGGTCACTGCACCATCAGATGGGATAGGGTCAAGGTACTGTCCTGCAGGGATTTGTCTGAGCTCTCTGGAAGCAGGTTGTACCTCCAGCATCCCCCTAGGCAGGAGTTATACCAGCTAACTACGCTCAGAGCCACAAAGTCTTTCCTCTGTGGTCAGTCTGGGGAGGGAGGAGCTCGGTGGTGTGGGGATGGCTTGGGGCAGGGGGGGCGAGATTTGTAGTGATATTCATGGGAAAGTGCCCATGGATGAACTGAGTTACTGGGGCCGAAAGCTTGGTTGTGGTGCCTCTGCCTGTTTGTTACGTTTCCCTGGTGATTTGCAGCAGATGTAAAAGCCCTGTGGCCCTTCCTTTGTGAGAGAGATGGGGTTTAGTGCCCGTCCTCCTCCTCTGCCCTGCTGAGTCCCAAAGCGGATCTCCAGTGAGCTGCTCTCGCCTGCAGGCGGTGGGCTCTCTTTGAAACGCAGCCCTGTTCCTTAACCCCCAGTTAATACCCAGATCCCAGCATGGTTAAATACAGCTGCTCCCTTGCACAGCCTCGCTGGGCTGCGGCCATCGTCGTGCTGTCCCCTGTCCCTCTGCAGCAGAGCTAGCGGAGCTGCCGCCGGCGTTTCCCGGGCGGCAGGAGCCCTGCGAGCGTGTGTGTAATTGTCCGTGTAGATCTGGAGCGATAAGAGCGGAGCGTGTTGTCGCAGCGGTGGTGCTGGTCGTGCCGGGATCGATGCCGAGGGCAGCTCTGCTCAAAACCTGTGGAGTGCCCAGTTACGCTTCGTGCATGGGAGCCCCTGCTGGCAGGGGTCCCGGGGTCCCCCCCTGAGCAGAGCCCAGCCTGCGTAGCCCCTGCCGTAGGGTGCCCTATTGTCTGTTTATAGAGCGTGCCGGGGCAGGGACTGCCAAGCTGGTGCCCGTTCACTCGCCTGGAGACCTCCTGTAGTAGAAGTGAAGGGTGATCCTGCCAGAAGGACCTCTCCCTGCCTGTCTGCCCTGCGGATCCGGCACCTCCTGCCCCTTCCCCATGAAGTTTAGCCATTGCCCTTCTGCCAAAACTTAAGGATGCGCTGGCGCTCCTTCTCCCTGTCCCAGGCCAACGAGCCGCCCTTGATCTTCCACCACTCCTGTCTGCACTAGGCAAAGGGAACAGGTTTCTTCGTGCTCTCGGTCCTCCCCTTTGCTCAATAACTAAACCTGACCCCGGGGCACCCAATCCAGGGGCTTTCGTTAGACCCGCACAGCTCGCTGAGGTGAGGAGAACAACAGGCAGGTGCTGTAATGAGTTTCTTTGCAGAAGTACCGAAAAGAATGCTCTCTGCCTAGGAGGAGAAGCCACCTTTAATTACCTCTGACTCTGCGTATGCCATGGGAAATGTGCTTTTAATTACACCAGAGCGTTATCTATTTTGCCAGTGAATCCTGAGCAAACTAATTTGGTTTTGAAAGCGGCGTTTAATATCCGCTTTGAATACAACGATGTGTCTGATATCTGGAGCACGGATGGGAGGGCGGTTGCCGGACCCCTCTCTGTTCCTAGCAGTGTCCCACGGACATTTTGGGAGCAGGATGAGGCCCTAGGCTGAGTCTCGCTGTGCCCGGCAGCTGATGCACGAGCCCAGCTCACGAGCTGCTGTGCATCGCTGCACGCTCCGGTGCTGTTTACCGGTGTGGGTGGTTTGCACGTGTGCACACACGCTGCGGAGCATCACCAGGAACACGGCAGGGAGTCCCGGGGTGCTGGGAGACTTTGGGATGGGGGTTAGGTAGCAGGCATAAGAGGAGCGGGGAGTGGGACGTATGCTGCACACGCAGCTCTTGAGCGTGTCCCCTTGCCGAAGGCGAGCTGTTAGTGTCTTTCCCGAAGCCTCGCTGAGGGAGCTGGCTTGATTCCTTGTTTAAACTAAATAACCCAGCCCGCTGGCTGGGGACACTGAGAGCAGCTCAGCTCCAAAACTGCTGACCCTTTTTTAAGGTGTAAACATCAGAGAAAGATGATGATAATTGGTATTTAAAACTCCAGGGAAGTGGATGAAATGAGTAAGCTATAGAAATGGAAACCAGGACCAGCAACTTTGTTATAAAATGGTAAAAAACCCCACATTTCCATCCCAGTTTTCACAGGGCTGTGTGTATTCTGACAAGACGCAAGCTGAAATGATTCATTTCAATTTCTTGCATTGTTTAAAGTGGAAATGTCTCAATTTGACTTTGGCATAAATGCAATGTGTGAAGCTGACAGAATAGTTGTTTCGATGTTATTGAAGCAAAATGTTTTTGCTTTAGTAAAATTAAGTGGTTCAACATTATCAAAATGAAGTGCTTGGATGAGTCCCGGCCAAAATTTTTCATTCTAAGAGAAATTTTTGGCTTTTCATCCAGATTTGGAACAAAAACATATTTTAAAATTCAGTTTCCCACAGAACGGAAATTTCGTCATCCAGCCTGTTCCAAGGGGCTGGAAATCAGGAAAATGTTCCTCCGAGAGGGACGTGTTTGTCCGGAAGGTGGTTTCCCAGGGGAAGTGCGGGACACTCCATTGTGCTTAGGTTGCTTAAAAGTAGCCTGGATACAATAGCAGGGAACAGTCCCATGCTCCTGGAGGGAGAGACCGAAATAGAAACTGGAGGGAAGGAGCCTGGATTATACCCACGCTTAACTGCGTGATGCAGCAACTCGTTGAGTTTATAATAATGGTTAAAAGCTGCCAGGGGGAAGGAAAACATCCCCAGCGATTCGGTGAGCGGAGTTGGAGCGCCGGGTCCAGGCAGCGGGGCTCTTGCTGCCTGCTTTGCCCTTCAGCCCATGCAGGCTCCCAGCAGGATGCTCAGACGTCCCTCTCCCCCTGGGAAATAGAAAAGCTTTCCACTCCAAAAGGCGAAGCAGAGTTGCCCTGGGAAGAAAGCCTGTGAGCAAATGGTTATCGCACCAAAATCTCTGCCTGCTCAAGAGGGAGGGCTTGTCAGAGATGGGGACTGGAGGTGTCCAGCTTGGTGTGGTTGGGGACTGTGCGGGGCAGGGCGGTGCTTTGAGGACCCACTGTCCTTATTTCAGGGACTGTGGTTGTGGCTTGTCTCTGATTCTCACTGTTTGGGCTCCCCACAGAGTGGGAAGGCTTCGATAGCCCTTTGCCTTGTGCCAAGCAGCCCAGGCAGCCGAGGTGCCATCCCCAAGAAAACCAAAGCTGCTTTAGGAGCTGAGTATCAAGATCATGTCGTAAGCACGGTGGCCCTGTCCCTGTGTGTCTTTCTACAACTACCTGAAAGGAGGTTGTAGTGAGATGGGAGCTGATCTCTTCTCCCAAGGAACTAGTGCTAGGACAAGAGGAAACGGGTTCAAGTTGCGCCAGGTGAGGTTTAGGCTGGACATTAGGAAAAAATTTTTCACGGAAAGAGTTCTCAAACATTGGAACAGGCTGCCCAGGGAGGTGGTTGAGTTGCCATCCCTAGATGTGTTTAAAAGTCGTGTAGATGTGGTGCTTAGAGACATGGTTTAGTGGCGGACCTGGTAGAGTAGGGTCAATGGTTGGATTGGACGATCTTAAAGATCTTTTCCAACCTAAAGGATTCTATGATTCTATGTGTCCTGGCTCCAGGGACCAGTGAGGCTCCTTGTTACCACCCAGCCTCTCCAGCACATGGGAGCTGGGGATGGGGAGAGGGGCTCAGTGCCCATCTCGCAGCTCGTGGCATTGGCCATGGTCATGTGGGCGGTGGAAGGGACAGTCTTCAAGCTCTCCTTGTCCTATGGTCGGGGTAGGCTGCTCCTCTGGGGTGGATTTGTCCCTTTGTTTGGTGAAACATGCCCTGGCAGGGCTCTGGTGTTCGGCTGTTTGCTCCTCTCCATCTGCCCGTGTAATAACTGAACTGCTTTCGCGGGTGCTCCGTCCCCTGTACACACCCCAGATTTATGGCCAGCACCTCCTGTGGGCCAGGTGGCCATGGGTGACTGTCCTCCAGGCTGATTTGCCAGCCGGTGTGCAGAACACAGGGCTGGCTCAGGATGGAGCACTGGGAACCTGCTTTCTCTTGAGCTTGATCCTTTGCTTTTCCCCACTTTCCTGAGCTTGCTTTGGCATGACGGCAGCCCATGGGGGAGGGTGGCACTGGAGCCTGTGGCTTTTGGGCATTTCCTACCAGAAACAGCCAGTGCTGGTAAGCAGCTCATGGCTGATGGGGTCAGAGCCCTCGTGCACCCGAGGCACCGCCAGCTTCAAGATGGTGCAGTCTGGATAAAGCGAAAGGGACGTGCTTGATTAGAGAGGAGGGTCTGGGGAGCAGGGATATGCCTATGGTTTGACTGGGAATTGGGGGAGTCCGGAGCTGGGGCTCTCTTCTGCAGAGGCACCGAGTGCTCCTTAAGGCTGGAAGTGCCCAGAGACGTTATCTGTACGGCCAGTCCCTCTGTGTGGGTATTTTTTTTTTTTTATTATTATTATTTTTTTGCAAAATCTGCAATTTAGAAGAATAAAATCTGGTCCTGACCTCCGGAAGGATTAGAACTATCAAGCAAATGCGTTTTTCTTCCATGGGACTGAACTAACTGTTCCTATTTCCATTGTTCCCAGAACAATGAAGTCCTCATAAATGAATTCAGGCAAGGGCGGGGGGGTGTGGGGGGGTTCTCCATACATTTAAATCACGCCATGAGCCAACAAAAGTCAGGAAATTTGGAGCTAGAGCTCACGCTTGCTCACAGACATGTAGAAAACAAGCGCTGGGCGGCTGGAGAGTGAGCTGTCACTTAGGATTTCCTGGCTTTCTCCCCCAGTTTGTTGCAGAATAAACATCGCTTGGTTGCGGCGGGAGGAGAAGGGAGGGCTGGCGAGGGGCAGACCCGGCTTCGTTTGCTTCCCTCTGTTTTCTCTCCAAAAAATAGAGCAAGTCCCTCTGGGCTTGCAGACACCACTGAGTCGTGGGTGTGCGCCGGGAATAGGCTCATCCCCGGGCACGTGGCAGCGAGGGAGCATGATGCCGGGCGACTGATGCTGCGGCTGCTGTGTGATCAATCCGGTGGGCAGGTACAAGCCCATGGTCCCTACGTGTGCTAGCACCAGGTGGAAAGCCCTGACTGCAGGGAATGGTGCTGGTGGGACTGGTGTGTGATGGGAGCCTGAGGGGGCTCTCTAAGGCAGCGAGAGCTGAGAGGACAATTGCTGGAGGCTCCTTGCTCTTCAGTCCCAGGTCCCTCCACAGAGGTTGTACCGAGGCGTTGTTTGAAGCAGCTCGGCTGTAGTGCTGTGACCGTTGGCCTGGGAACCAGGAGCTCATCTCTTACGAGATGCTGAGCAACCTCTGCTAATGGCTGGAGATGGGCAAAGAGGTCTTGGAGCAGCTTGCTCTTCCCTTCACAGAGAATTTCAGCCACAGAACATTAAAACAGTTCTGGTCTCCATAGAATAAAGCTACTTTTTTATTATTATTCTTTGGGCAGAAGTGGCCAGATACTTGGAAACCAGAATGTTTTGATTTTGAAGGGCTTCATGTGGTTTGTATTTAGGTGCCTTCTGTTCAAGTCTCCCTGTTCCCCACCCTTGGTGAATGGTCCACAGCCCACCTGGCTTCCCGCAGGGACTGGCAGGACATGTCCCAGCCGTGCTCCAGATTGGGCATCTTTGCACTCGACTTCCTTTTATTTTTCCCTCCCTACTAACTCTCCTAAACAAGGTTCCATCCCTCCTGCAGTGGCTCCTTACCCCATTGCCAGCCTCTGTCCTTGCTCATGGAGGTTAATTCGGGCACATCTCTTGCAGATGCTGAGAGCAGCTTCTTAAAAGGCTGCTGCGACTGCGGAACTGGGCTGTATTTTGTGTGAGGCTTGTCGTGCTTACCTGCCCCTCTCTGTTCCTCCCCAGCTGCCGGTCCCCATCGCGGTGTTTTTCTTGCTCTACAAGGAGCGGATGGTGCCGTGCTTCAACAGCAGCAGCCACCCGCTGCTGTCGGCCGACGAGCTGGCGATGGAAACGCGGCCCGTGGAGAAGGACGATCTCTCCACCGCTGTGCAGAGACCCCACGCAGCAGGAGGTGAGCTGGCGGCACCTCTCTTACGGGTTTGGAGAAACGGGGAGGGGTGAGCAGGGGGAGAAAAAGCCATATTTCTGAGTATCTCCATTGAATTTAATAAGTGAGATCCATAACTATTGTCTAAGGAGGAAACTTTCCAAAACATTCATGTGACTGTAATCCAGAAGTACCCAAACAAGCGAAACAGATAATTCGGTGCCAAATTGCCCTCGAATTAGATGAGACTGTAACCCCTGAAGAGAGGTTGGCATCCTGCCGTTGGGACTCCAGGCTGCTTTTCTCCAAGCTGCCCTAAAACTAAAGCTGGGCTCCCAAGTCGTTTAAGCACACGTGAAAGTTGTGTCCCTTCGTTTCCTTCTGGTTTTCAGTCAAGTTTTGAGCTGTCTCCACTGACTGTTCAGTTTAAAAGTGGTCGTCATGCTGCGGAATGCTGATTTTTATAAATCTGAAAGAATAAGGACAGCCCCCTTTTTTGAGGGCGAAAGTTAAACTCCAGTGATAGTTTGCTCTTGAACTTGTGACTACGCCCTGTTTTGGGGACAATAGAAATATTGTTCTTTGCTACCCAAGAGTATCAAAGAGTATCAAAGTAAATTCTTCAGCTAAATAATGAATCTCAGAGGTAATCATATTTTAGGGATATCAGGGAGCATTTAGTGTTATTGCAGAAGAGGTGGCTTTACCTGAAAAATAAAAGGAAATTCTAGGGAGTACTTGGAGGTGGAGGCAGTTAGAGATGTGGTGAGGTGCTGCAGGGAAGGATCATAGATGTCCCTAATGGAGTGGGTTCTCTGGCGTCTGATAAGGTTGTGCTCATCTGATAGCATTTCCCTTAGCTGAGACACTGATGGTTTCTTTCCTCAAACCTGCTGCCCATTTTCATACAAGCCATTGGAGCTTCATGTTCTTCAGATCTCCGTCTTCCTCTTAAATGCAGTTGAGATTAATCCTTAGAGAAGCAGGAAGGCTGTATGCCGACTGCTGAGATCTTTGACAGACACGTCTGTGCTGGCAAAATCCTCCTTCCCCATAGAAGCAGTGAGAATTTCATCCTTGCCATGCGGGAGCAACTGTCTCCCCTGCACAGGACTCCAGGTGCCGTTACCTTAACACCAGCCCTTTGCACGTCCCAGAGTGCTGCGATATAAGCACGAGGACGGGACAGTCGGGAATTCCTGGGGTCCTGACCCCCAGCTTTGGCAGGCTGTGGTTCCCAGTGCTCTGGTCAGAGGAGGTGACACTAGTTCTGTGTTTATCACTCTCTTTCCCAAAGTTGGCTTGTTTGGTTAAATTTCATTTATCCGAGGAATGTGAGCTATCCTGGGCAGGACTCTCCTGTGTGGTGGTACCAAGGACAAGGGAGTCCGAGCATGAGGAGTGCTATGGTCGAATGGGCTCGTTTCTAGTGACTGTAAGAGCGGGGCCAGCAAGGTGTTGCTCCTAAATGGGAAGAGGAGCACAAGCAGCTCCAGGAAGAGAAGTAGCAAGTATCCTGGAGAGCTAGGGTCCCGGTCTGTGGAGAGCAGCCCATAAGCATATCCATCTTCCTTCTGACAGTTTAGAGGTAGGTAAAGAAAGAGGTTGTGCCAGCAGAGGTTAGCAGTGTTCCATGTTCTTCACCGTCCTCTATGAGTCTCTGTCGTGCAGCTGAGCGCAAAACAAATCCCCATTGTGGGCTGGCAACCACCCAGCCCCAGGGGGACGTTCCAGCTAAGTTTGCTTTGCATTGTTTTTCACCAGGTCATGATGACTTATTTAGCTGCTGCCAAAGCAAAAACTTCAGAGGGGCTTCTTACACCTACTTCGCAGTCCACATCACTGGGGCTCTTGTTCTCTTCATGACTGATGGGATTGTGGTGAGTTCAGCTGATAGAGGGCTTTTGTCTGAGCAAAGCTACGTGGCTTTCTTCCTTCCAAATCACTTGTAACAGCCCAAACCCAGCACATGTCCTCTGCGTGCAGCGGGCTGGACCCGAGGGTCTGCCGGGGCAGCAGGCTGGTTCCCAAAGTAGCTCGTTCAAAGCTAATCATAGTCAGGCTGATGTGTGCCCCGCTTCTTGGGAGGGTTTTGTGGCTTCTCCTAGGCTCTGTGTTGGTGAAGCTAGATTGCTACTACTAACCTAGCCGGTTTAGAGCTGGAGTTGTGATGTTGTCTGCTTGTATGCACTGGAGGTCTCTTCTCACTTCAGCCAAGAGGCAAGAACAGCTTCATTTTATTTCGTAACAAATGGTGGCACTTTGTTTTATGGGTCTCCCGAGCCCTCAAAATCCAAGATGAGAGCACGCAGGGATGGTGCAGTCTCTCTGTAGTGGCCCGGCAGCATGTCCCTGGCCGGCACAGTCACACCGGGTTTGCCGTGTGTAACACTTCTGTCTGGGCGAGGAAGGCTCGCTCTTGGCTGGCAAGTTGATGTTCTTTTTCTTTCAACAGTTTTGTCTCAGCTCCCTCGTTGTAAAATCCTGCTGGGCCTTACTAGGGCGTTAAATAGGGTCCTGAAAGATGAGCGGGGTTACACTAAGCAGCTGCCAGATACGGGAACTTTCCAGGGCCTCCGTCTTCAAGGATGATCAACTCTGGGTTCTTAATACGATGCGTTTTTGAGAGTTTGCAATTCCAAAAGGACAAGACAGTCCTTAGGGAAGAGAGTGTCTCTACAGATACGAGGTTAGCATGCACTTTACCTAATAATGCTGTGAAGCCTTGTCCTTTTAGGAGAGCTTGTGTCCTGTGTTCTACTGCTGGTGGGAGCCTGTCTCCAGCTGCAAACCCTTGGGAACAAGGTTCCTTGAGATTTGGTAGCAAATCCATAGGTGGGCTCTCCAGCACTGTCACAATATTGTGAACACTTGAGGGACAGGTTGAAGTTAAAGTTGCGAAGCCTGTAAGTCATCACATCAAGGTGACGTGCTGTTTTGTCTTCCCTGCAGGGAGAGTACTCGGGCTTCGTTTACAGCTACGCGGTGGAAGAACCTCTCTCTGTAGTACACAAAGTGGCCGGCTACCTGCCCAGCCTCTTCTGGGGGTTCATCACGCTGGGCAGGCTCATCTCCATCCCTGTGTCCTACCGCATGAAGCCAGCAACTATGGTCTTCATCAATGTGGTAAGGCTGGTTTTTACTCTGTTTTTCTTCTGCTTGCCTCCAAGACGCTGTCTAGCTTTGGTTTTCATCTGCAGAGCTGCAGGGGCTCTTGTGCCGCACCTAGGGTACAACTTCATGGCACTGCTTTCCTGAGCTTGCTCCTCGGTTCATCTAACGTTAGATTTGCGGAAGCACCTAGTAAAGTGTCTGCCGGCTTTATTGACTTTGCACAGTTTTCCATGGCATCTACGGGGAAACTAATGCCCACGTTAGCCCTGGGAAAGGGAAGGCAGGCGGGTCGCTCAGTGAATTCTCTACTTAGACTGCAGCAGCTGTGAAAGAAACCAGCGTGATGTGAGGTTGGTTAAATTAATAAAACACATTCACTTGAAGAAAGGGGAAGAAATCCTTTAAGGATACGGAAGAAAGATGCATGTAAGGATGTGGCAGACATCAGGGAGGGAGTTGTTCCCATTCACACTTCTTACAGAAAAGAAAAGAAACAAGTGAGAAGACAGTTAATTTACAATTTATTTAAACCAGAAGTTATTTTGATAGCAACTTCACAGTTAATATCGCAAGGCCGAGAATATCGCAAGGCCACCAACAGGGTGGTGACCATTCACATTGGGATGTTTTGAAGATTTGGGCTGGTGTCTTTTGCAGACAGACGAGGCAGCCGGCTCGGCACCTTGCTGCTGGTCGCTTTAAAAACTGAGCTTAGATACCAACAGATATACAGCCAAGTGAAATGTGCTTGTTTTAAAAATGAGCGTAATCTCCTACTTCAGCACATAGCCATCACTTACAGGGCAGCAGGGAAAGCTCAGCACCAGCAGATCTATGGCAGCTATCCGACACGGACAGCCCCGTCCATCTCCCTCATGCGTACTACCCGCTTCATCGCTTGTCCGAACTGCGCGATTGCTCATTAACAAACCTGAGGACAGGAATTCTGCTTTGGCTGCTGCCAATATTTGGGGAGAAGTGGGAATAGCCTCCAGCCTTGACTGGAAGCCTTCTCCCTTCCCTTTAAAGGCAATGGCAGCACTATCATCCAAGGACAAAGGCTCACTTGACTGTCGCTGAAGCCTTCCCGCAGTGCTTGCCAGCTGGTACCGCTACGTGCAGTGAGCCGCACCGGCGCTCGGAGTCACTTCAGCACGAATTCAGTTTCTTTAGAATCCAAATTGCTCTTGTGTACATGCACACACCCATAATCGGGGCCTAAACAATTAAGAAAAAGTAACTTGAGTTGGTATTGCGGAGCTCCCTCTGCTGACTCGGTGCCATGGCCAACTTAGTGCTTCTTGGATGGTTTTGCTGTTACTTGTACACTACGAGAAGCCAGAGGTGAGAGCAAGTTTATTTAAATTTAGTTGGCTCTCTGGCTTCACTGTTGTGACTGCTTCCTGAGCAGTTATTGCGAGTGAATTAATTTTTTAACCTGCTGAGTAAGATTCATTAGTGATTGGACATAATATTCTGGAAGTAGCAGTGCTATTGTATGTAAAGCTGCAGAGAAAAAGTATTTTTTTCAGATACGATTTTAAGTCTCTACCTAATGAAGTTGAGAACTTAAGTACCAAGTTATATTATAAAGTCCTGTTATAAAATGTACCAAATTCTTTACTGTGAAGGTAGATGGCTTTTAGTTTTTTTCAGTTTTTCAGACACTGTGCTCTTTTTTCAGTGTAGAGTTTATTTTCTTTTCCAGACTGTTCTCTAAAAAAAAAAAAAATCAAATAAAACCTAGAGCTTATTGCATCGCAGCATTTCCCTTCCCACCGACTCTGCGTGTTGTTCACAGGTTGGAGTGCTGATAACCTTCCTCCTGCTCCTGATTTTCTCCCGCAGCGTTGTCTTCTTGTTCGTGGGGACAGCATCTCTGGGGCTCTTCCTCAGCAGCACGTTCCCCAGCATGCTCGCCTACACCGAGGACATCCTGCAGTACAAAGGTGAGCGGGGATTCGGGCACGCCTGGCGGGTGTTTGAGACTAGAGCTCAGGTACCATCACACCTAGCAGCTCCTTCCCTCTTCAGCGACGTCTAGGAGGCTGGGAAGAAAGATCTGCTTTTGACTACGATGTGGATTCAAGCTTGTAGTCAGAAAATCAGACTGCGCGAATCCTGGCTTCAGTGTACTAATAACTTCTACAGGCAGGGATCCAGGCTGGTTCTTCGTTTCCTGCAGCTTGAGGGCTCTCGGGGACTGACAGGAATGTCTGCTTTAGGAGCTTACAGGCAGCTGGTTTTGAAAACATCATCCAGATGATGAGTGAAGTGAAAATCTTAGAGTTTGGCAACCTCTTACAGGAGGTCTCTGCCAACCTCCGTCTCTGGGGCAGTGAGACAGAAGAAGGAAAATCTTTCCAGCAAGAAGCGACATCGCCTCTGCCAGCAGAGACAGGTGACAGAACAGGAGATGGTTGGTCATTTGGCTTAAACTTTTACCTTTCTGCACTACCGCAGGTTAGAAGAGGCATTCTCTTCACTAGATGGGAACATACATTAAGTGTTCGTACATCTTGTATGGAGAGAGCCACGGAAGAGCAGCCTAAAGAAGCTACGGGCCGATCCCGCTGGCTGTTTGACCTCTTCCCTGCCAACATCACTTGCACTATTTCTTTGCAGGCTGTGCCACAACCGTGTTAGTGACTGGAGCGGGGATTGGAGAGATGGTACTACAGTTACTGGTGGGATCGGTAAGTGTAGACATGGCATGCCAAAAACCAGCTGGAACTTTTAAGTAGAAACCTTAGTCCTGGTTTTGGACAGCTGCTGGGAAAAAGCACCGCCTTACCCTTGAGCTAGCAAAGAGTAAAGCTCTCGCTGAATGCTGATTAGGTATTTGAGTGCTATGATGACACGTCTGCTCCCTCTTTTTCCCCTCCAATTGCAGATTATACATGATCGGGGCAGCTACAGTTTCCTGGTCTGTGGGATGATCTTTGGAGGTTTGGCCTTTACCTTCTACGCTTTCCTCCTGTTTTTCCACAGGATGTACCCCAAGCCCTCAGCAGGTAAGAAAGCGCCGGCACTCGGCCCTGCTTTAGAATGAAAGGAAGAGCAGCACATGCATCAATACGTAGCCAGGGTGCAGCACTTCAGCAAAATGCAAGGAAATGTTTATTTTACTGCTGCTTCCTGTCCCCTCTTCCTGCTTTGACTTGCCCACAAAGCCTTGGCAGCCACAGCTCAGGGTTTGCTTTCTTTTCTGTTGGAGAAGCAAGGGAAAAAGTAGGAATGGTCTGTGGATGGCAGAGGAGCTACGCACCGCATCGGCAGCTCACTGTGAAAGCGCTGCCGTGCTCCCACAGAGCTATAGCAGGAGGAATTCCTCCTAGCACAGACTGCACAAGCTTCCCTACGCTGCTCCCTGGCTAAAATCCAGGGAACAAGTGGGTCTGCCATCCAAAGGCAGCTGTCAGGCTCTTGAGAAAAGCCTCCCTGATAAAGGATTTCTCTTCGGTATTGCCTCAGGCTGCGCGTGCTATTTGCTTTTATAAGCATCTTTGGTAAAAGGAGCACTGCGTGACCGGCAAAAAACTTGTCCAGGTTACTGGAAACGGAGGCCTTTCTTCCATCACCAACAAGCCAGTGGGGTGGGTGACAGAATAGCAATATCTGTGTTCGGGAGAGCTCATGTGCATTCACAGAATGGTTTAGAATCGGTACCTCCAGCTAAGTATCTACTGTCCGTTTTGCAGACCTGGACGATGCCTCACCTGACAAACCAGCAGTAATGGGTGACAGTGGACAGTATCAGCGCTGAAGAAGTGGCCAAGCCTGAGACAAGCAATAAAACAACACGCAATTGAGCATTACTATCTGGGATGATTTCACATTTAATGACTGAATCATGCGAGTTCTTCTGCAATCAAAAGCACATTAGATTGGGTAAGTCAGAATCGAGAAAAACATCCTAAAACACTGCGTCAAGCTAAGCACAAGTTGCCCGTGTCACACGTACCAAAAAGACGACCGTAAGCGTCAGCCTGCCGCTGTGGCTGAAAGGCTGCGGTAGATGGCAGGGACGATGGGAGAGCAGTTGTTACTCCTGCAAATGAACTGTCTTACCAATTTGGGATGGAGGGTGGGAAGAAGGAGGTTTTCTCTGTTCCACGTGTAAGACTGACTCTCTCCTGGCTTAGTCATTGAACTGCACAGCATCTTCTTTTGGCCTGTGACGTACAGAAGCCCCTACAATTTACAGCACAATACTGGATTTGAATTCATTTCTGCGCAACACTGCCTCAAGTGTACGTCACTTCCACATATACTTCCAAAGGGGAAAAATTCCACTATTGGTAGAAGCCACCAGGTGCACAGTGGTAGCAGGACCTATCGATATTTGCACAGTTGATTCTTGTATACTACACAGTATCGCACATGTTCGTTAAGACAGTGTCTTATTCAGCATGCTAGGGCCTCTTGATTATTAAAATCATTAGCTTTTTTTTTTTTTTTAGTCAAGAATGAGTTGTGATGGTTTGTTTTGCTTTAAGTCATTAGTTTAGCTGCTACAGTCGCAGTGTCTTTTAGGGTGGTTTTATTTCTAGCTTCCAGTTGAAGCTTAAACAGAGGTATTTGGGAGCCAGCCTCCAGCTGCTTAATCTGTGCAATACTTACTTATTATTAATAACAGGTGCCTTGTGTAAGGTACTCTCATAACCCACGCATGACCTAGTGCAAGCTATGAAGAAAGGACTGGCTCTAGAAGAGTGTAAAGCTACACACATCTATTTCTTCAGTGAGTGATTGGACATGTACTTTTTGCTTTAACTGCTGTATGTGAATGTACATATGTACGTGTGTATATAAAGCAGGGTTTAATTAAAGGTGATTGATTGCTACATTCTCAGCATGACTGGACTCAGGTAACTTAAGCTGTTTCTGGCCAAGACTATCAGCTACTCCCTTCACCGGTTCTAGCTTTCAAACTCAGACTAAATCTAACAGCTGTTTAACTTAAACTGGTTTTAGCATTTCTGGTTTTCCAAGCAGTAGATCTTACCTTCCATAAAATATCTTCACAAGCTCCTAGGAGTGGTTCTGTAGAAAAACTCTCAAAAGAGTAGGCTTGTTGACTTGCCTTTGTATACCTAAAGCTGAGCACACCTCAGGCCAGTGCAGGAAGGAGGTAAATGCAGTTGAATTCCAGGCTTAACTCATCGGTGGGCTTCAGGAGCCCTCCTGCCTCGCCTCCAGTGCAGCATGTGCTGTAATTCTTCTCTAGCACCACAGGATGCCACTGTTACTCTCCTTGAGATACCCAGAATGAAAAGTGTGTACCGCAAACCCCATTTGCAGCAAAACCCCCAAATCTGTCACTAATAGAGCCCCTCCCACCATGACAGCATTCTCTCCATCCCTGTACAGAGGAAATGGGTGTGAAACAATACAATGAGGGTGTTTATTTTGAAAGAAATCTACTCAGATTACATACATATCACACCAGGGACTGTCAGCTATTAAAAAAAAAAAAGTATCTTACTACGTCCTTGCAGATTGATAATACGCAGCTAAATGCTATTGCCAGAATAACATTTCTTTTGTTACAAGTGTACTTGACAATTCAAATCTCCGCTTTGCTGTCAGCACTATATAGAGAATGGAGCTACTCACCAGAGGGCATTTTCACCAGAAGAGAACCCCTGATTTGGCAAAACCAGTGTGCAGCACTACAGGGCGGCAATAGCAGCTGCATCGGTCTCCGTTCGAGCAGGCTGGGAGCCACCAGCCCGCGCTGCGGCGACCACCCAGGTTAGCTCAAGGTCTGATGAACTCCCTCGCCACCGCAGAGCGAGCTGCCCTGCAGCTGTAACTTTCAGTTTCCTCTACTGAAAAAAGCAGTCAAAAGATCAGAAACTTTGTTAAAAATATTTATTTAAAAAAATACAATTGTTTTGCATGTCTGGTTGCACATAACTATTAACATATGATTGACTTGAATAATTTGCTACAATGCTTTTTTTTAAAGCCAGCTTGCATTATACAAAGCAAATCCCTCTGTCAGTTCTTACATAAAATAGTTTTCTTTAACTATTCCCACCCCATTTTTTAAAAAAGATTGCAATACATTGATTTATTTTTATTTTTTGCACAAAAATTGAAGCAATAGAAAAGTCACCTGATTTCTCAGGAAAGACCTTCATTATGTTTGAATAACAACTGCCAATGCGCCGCTCTTTAAAAGGAGCATTTGTTACTCTGAAGTGTCATTACAGTGCACTTCCTCCAAAGTAAGTTAAGTTTTGCATCTTAGAACTTTGCCTCCAAATTGTATTCAAACCTGAAATGTGGTCAAATAACTGCATATCTGCTATCATCAAGGTGATCAGACTTTTTTTCAATATGATATCAACACGCTGAAGGTCTTCCTAATATGTTCTCTTGGAAGGTTAAATAAAAGCAAATTTAGTAACACTGAACAATTACTGAAAACTTTGGCTATTTATGTACTTGCATTACATACCAGCATTTTTTTTTTTAAAACACAATGGCATTAAGATACTCTTATTATAAGGTATTATTTTCAAAAAAAGTTAGACTGAGAAGCTATTCTCTCCCAGGCAAGTTTACTCAACTGTAACGAGAGCACCAAAGCGGTGTACGATTACAGTTGTCTCTAAAAGACCATGTCTAGAAAAAGTCTCCAGTTTAGGAAGTTGAGACGCTTACGACAACGTAACTTGCTTTGTCTCTTGACTTGGTACTAAATATATATATATATGTATATATATAAGAAATGCAATTCTGTTCTGGAAAGAGTAACTGAAAATATCATCTCTGCCGCTTTCAATGTAATTTTTACCACTGATGATTCTACTAAAATTACAGGAAAGTAAAATGGAATCCATTCCAGAGTTAAAGAGTAAGTTAACTGACGCGAACGCCTGCTCCGTCTGCCCCAAGCCGCGATGTCAGAGCTGCTGCAGTACACAACCCCCTGCAGCCATCAGCTCGCCCATTTGCAAAGAACCCAGGTTAACCTAAAAAGTCAACGGAGGAGTAGACACTACAGGCATCAGAAAGTCACTTTCCAAAACAGATGTGCACTTCTTTAAAAACAAACAGAACAACAACTGTTGCACATTACCACAGCTGATTAGGTTGCTTAAGTTCTCTAAAATGTAACTTAAACTTCCCTCCCCTGACTCTATTTGAGCCATAGACAAAATGCTGCAAAGCCCAGATTCCCAGCCGGTGTAAGTCAGAGCAGTTGCAGTGAAGCCAACAGATCTATTCTGATTTACGAGCTCCTGGCATACGAGTCACATCTGCCATCAGCTCGCTCAAAGATTCTCAGAATTCCCAAGACAAAGTCTCATGCTGGTTAAACGATCCCTATTTCAGAGTCGTTTCGGTCCCAGATTAATTCCAGCTGTCCTAATATACATTAGGAGGAGACAACCACTATTCCTTACCGTATATGTTGCTAGAATTTTCCCATTTATTAATCTCTATTATTAAGAATATACTTCTCAGCTATAAAAACAGAGGGGGGGGAGATAAGCATTAAATGTGCTACTGTACTTATCACAAAACACTGTGACGTACATAAGGCCATCTGGTAACACTGCAACAGAATACAAACAAGATTTTAAAAGGGAGTTTTAGAATACAACTTTTTTTTTTTTTTTTAAACTACAACGAATAATCTCAACCCTGTTCACAGAGAATTAACGTTAAAACTAGTACATCGTCTATATAAAACTCTGTGCAACTGAACAACAGCAGAACAAAAAGTCAACACAATTCTATAAAGCAGTTTCAAAGCCTGAAGATTTAAGACATGCTAGCCAAAAAAACACAACACATCTCAAGGAGCCTAGAGCAAACCCAGGTATTGGAACGCCCCCCCCAGCACACAGCACACACTAGGAACCATGCAGAGGCCATCCTCAGAGCCTTCCTGTGGTCAGGGAAAAAAAACAAAAAAAACCCAAACAGAAAAAAACAACCCCCCCAAAAAAATTAAAACCCAACAGCTTCCAGTTATTAGTACAGCACTGCTGCATGTACTGCTCAAGGGCAGAATTGGGCTCCCAACACACCTTCCGACCTCTCCTCCCCTCCTTACTGCGCTGCTCCCAGTTCATCCACTGTCCCCATTAAAAGAAGACCCCTGTTTTCCGAAGGTTCATACTTACCCCGTTACAACCCTTGCCAAAAACCCTACTTTGAGATGAAAACCTTCTGCAACACATGGTCTCAATGGAGAAGCAAGTGTTTTAAGTAAAAAAGAAGTCCAAACTTTGTTCCGTGAACACAGAACTATTCAAAGACACATTTAAGACACTTTTTTTAGAAGATGTGGCAGACAACAATGTCAAAGATGCATTTAAAAATAACCTTTGGCAACTAATTAGTCCACATTGTGGTATAATTGATTTGAGTACTGAGGAAAAAAAAAAAAAAGTCCCGAAAAAAACCTCACCAGCGTGTGCAAAACATTTAAAAGTGGCAACTGCAAGTGCAGTATTTGCTTTGAGCGTACGCAGTAAGCGTTATTTGTACCAATCTGGAAGCCAGAGTACGTAACGCGCGCCCATCCTCCCAGGCGGCGAGCATGAAGAGAGCGCCTCCACTCTCGCCTCAAGGACGCATCTAAAAGGAGGTTTTTTCAGCTCTCCAGGTACGTTTTTTATCAGATGTCTGGCACAACTCTGCAGTCAGAGTCTGCTACTACATTCTTTGGGAGAGGGGGTAAACAAAAATAAATCCTAGTCAGTTTTACTTCTTTTTGGGGTAGAATAATTTCTATGAAGCGGACAGCCTGCTATGGTGAAAGGGAAATACCTCAGCACACACATTCAAGAAGAACCACTGGGCCCTGCCCAGCTTTCTTACCTTGCAGCTCACATTCCGTTTGCAAAGCTGCATCCTCCAAAAAGAATCAATGATCTGCACTGAACATCATATTCTCCCTTAGTTTTGGTTGGTTTTTTTTTTTCCTTTGTACAAAGGCAAGAATAATATTCCTCAGTTCAAGATCCACTAGACAGCCAAACCCAAAGCTTAACCTTTCTGCTTTAGATGGCCCCAAGAGAGTGAGGAAATTTCGGCAGCAGGGCGTGTTGATGATAAACACGGATAGCAGAAATGGGGCAGCGCTGCCATTACTGCGGCTTTGTAGCTCCTGTATTACATCTTTACAACTACAAGCAGGCTACGGAGAAAAGATCTGGTTCTATTTTCAAAAATTCTTCTCTGTCCAGAATCAGCTTTTACGAAGGGCTCCTACACAGTCAATACTCCTCACGCAAACGAAGCAGAGTGCCGTGTCCACGGATGTTGATCCAAGACAAAGCCTTTTGCAGCAATAGCCCTGAAGGACTATGTAAAACAACTCTCACTGCATTTTATCTTTTAATCTTCATCGGACAGCCTCTGATTTCAGCAGATCAACTTTAGCATGTCACATATTAACCAGCACTCAACTTGATGGCAATAGCCAAAGGCTTCCACATTAAGCAGATCTGCTAATACTGTTCAGACTAAACAGCAGCCGTTGCCAATTACTGTTTAATTAAATTCAAATCAAACCATAAAAATTCCTGTTTGGGCAAGACATACTATACCTCATTAAAACATCCCGAACAGCTTCTAAGCAACACAATTGCAATTCTAATGGATTTTCAACTTAGCTGCCGAGTGTAAGATCCGGTGGGGCTCGGGCTGTTTGTTTGCAATCCGTGCTCCGTGATTATTAAGACAAAATAAACGACCCATACCCATGACCTCGGAGGCCAGAAGGTACGTAGATCTCTTACATGGGAGAACTAAGGAACGAAACAGAACAAAATTGTTATGGACACCCAAAAGTCAAACATCAAGTTTTAAAATACCCGTCAACTTTGACAATGTTCCTTAACTACTGATGTAGTTTATTGTCATAGCTGACAATACCAAGATAGCCTCTTGATACAACACTGAGATGTGTCTTGTAAACAAATACGCATTAAAAATGGAAGAGGTTAAATTGTATAGTAAAACATGAGTACATACAAAAATGCTATAAAACAGTAGCAAAAGGTAACTAAAAGATATATGGATAAACCACGGGAACTGTAGGTTCTGACCTCCGCACTAGAAAACTGCTACAGAAGTGGACCAGAACCCTGCGCCTGTGCTCACCTGAGCAAGGGCACCGACGCGCTAGGCTAGCTCGCTCTGCCCATCTCAGCCGGCAGAAGTTCTCACAGGAAGTTGAAGTCACGAGGGAATTGGACATTAATGCATCTCACTGCATTTTGAAAAGCTGTGGAAAGGAAGGTATGCACATAAGCAGCCTTCACTGTGGTTAAAGCCAACGCTATAAAAACCAAGAGGAATCCACTTGCTAGATAGCTGAGGTTTGAAAAGGTATCAGAGGGAGAAACTATCCCAAACCAACCACTGAACAGCCAAAGCCTTTCATGTTAAAATGCACGCTCCATTATACCAAAGATTGTGTGGATACTGAAGTCTTAGGATGCTCTAAGTTAAAACAATGAATTCTCAAATTCAAGGAATTTTATCACTTCGTGACCTATTGCAAAATGCAACTCGAATGTGCCAAAGACAGTGCATAGGAATTACATTCAGCCATCACTGCTGAAGACCAGTTTCTGAAACAAGGATCTAGACTTAAGCTGCTGTTAAGAAAAAAAATAAACACTTTCCTCCCTCACCCTCATTACTAGGATCACATTCTCTGAAAACAGGTAAGACGGAACAAGTATGGTTCTATAACCGTAGGGTATTATTAACACGTTTCTGCTTTCCATGGATTGTTTCTGCTAGCCACACGTGTTGCTAGTGGCATCCTGACAGTTCAGGATCTCAAAAAAAGCCAGACGCAGCACACACAGCAACAGCAGTGCAAGCTTTCCAGCTCTGCAGGACTATTGTACAGCAGCAGTGACACGGAAAAGAGATTGCCAGAAGCAAGACAGATGTTCAGCTTCCATGCTCATCCAGTCTAATCCTACCACCATCTATGAATTAACCGATGCAAATATTATCAAGCATTCAACAATACCATGGCTACTTCAGCAACATCAATTGTAATAAAATGTTTCTGTAATGCTGCATTATTATTTATTTTTTTTTAAACCAACACGGTACTATACCCATATTACAGACTGCTAACATGATAATTAAAACAGAGCCTATATTAACCCCCACCTTCCCTACACTAAATTGAAAACAAGTTGCAACGAGCCGCAAACTGCTCCTGAAGCGAGGCAGCAGAAGTACCAGCGATTCACATAACCGAGCTCCAAGAAGTCACAGCGACACTGTGCTCTGTCAGGAATGTGATCCAAAAAAGCTGGCAGTTACATACTCGCTAGTAAATGTGTGTCTAACGAGGCAGCATATATACAAGATAATATTACCTTAAGTGACCTGAAAGTTGTAATGGAGGAAAGGTGAGCAAGCCTCTCCTCTCCCACCCCCCCTCCCCTCCCAACTCGCTTTCCCAACTGCCTCCTGAGATTATAACCCTTTATGGGACTTTTTTCCTAGGCAGGTGCTTAGGAAGCAAAAGCAATCGTCTTCTCAGTGCTCTCCGTCAGGAAGTTGGGTATTACCAGACCGAAACCAACACATACAGGCTGCATTTGCGTATTCACTTTCTCTGAAGACGGTATTCCCGAAGGTGAACGTGCCCCTCACCAGCAGCTACGGCAGTGCAATCTTATGAAGCTACTCGGGAAGAGCATGAAACCAGGCCAAGCACCGCTGACACGCTACGTTAGCATTCGCTTCTCCTGCATACCTGTCCTGAAAGTGATACAGTTTACAAACAATTAAGTGCCTGTGTGCACACACACACCTTTTAAACAAATAAACTTGGCTTTTCTCCATAGGGGACAAGGAAAGGGAAGCAATTAAATTGCAAGTCTTTAGTGCTCATTAATTATTTTTAAAGTCTAATCCTAGTCTGCAATGTTGCTCTCAAGTCCACACGCTTGGTGGGCATAAAATTGGCCAACCTAAAACAACCATTAAAAGTGCTGCTATTTATATATAGCTATATATACTTTCTAGAGCAGACTCATAAGCCGTCATGCAAACCAGAAAATTCCAGGTGCCTGCTCTTAATTATGATCTGCAGCTTGCTTTCTGCATTTAAAAAAAAAAAAAAAAAAAGGTCAATATTGCACATTGTCATTTTAAGAGCCGCTGGCACAGGAACTTCATCCTGCATCTGCTGATGTTGAACATGCGAAGCAGTACTGTGCCTCTGACGTAACCCAAGGGGAAGACAGTTCCCTACGTGCGCTCACTCCCTGCTAGCTCCACCTAAAGACAGGCATTTTCTTTTTCTCCCATTTCCCACCGGGCAGGGGACTTCCTGGATGAACAATGCCCAAAAAGCAACTCTGTTACACCCTCCTGTCTAGGGTGCCATGTCAGGAACGCACCAAGTGGTTTATGTATTTCAATGCTAGAATATAAGAAAGATAACATCACTGCAGTAAATTAAGCCTTGGGTATTGTCATACGCTTTAAAGTGAATTCAGAGTCCAGAAGTGGCAAAAGGAAAACTCTGGAGAGCTCGAGTTCACCACTTATCCGTAAGCCTGGTGCAATATATACAGCGTACACCGTCTCCTCTTGCTCCTCTTGCTGTAACGGTACAATCCTCCTCTGCTCATTAACACTTTGAAGAGAGCCAGCTGAGGATGCCAAAGGCTAGAGGTGGTCTCCAGCTGTATTCTAGTGGGTATTTTATGGAGAAGGTTATCTGGCATCACCAACTCAATGTACACAGTAGCAAACAGAAGTTGCTGCCTGACATCAGGTGCCCAAAGTGGAAGCGCACACTGCCCAGCACCCCAGCCCAAGACATCCAGCCTCTGAGGGGCGGCGAGAGGAGATTCTCTCTTCTTTCATTCCTCAGTTCTCTTAAAAGGCCTCCTGAGGTGTAAAAATCTTACTACACATTTCATTTCATCAGTGTTTCAAATGGCTCTGAAAACTAACCTTGTATTACTCCATAAACACACGGCCACCAAGAAAAGCAATGCAAGCGCAAATTTACAGTAAGGTGATACGCCGTGGTACCCCTCTCGGTTAGCTGTACGTGCTTATTTTGGGTCTGAGTGCTTCCTCAAATAAAAAAAGTAATAGATCTAATGCAAAACTTGAGATAAGTGCTGGTACAAGAGGAGCTTCTCCACTTCAACTGTGGGAAAAGAGCAGTAACGTTAATGCTCAGATGTTAGTGTTCTCACCCACTGTTTGGGGCTGAAACCCTAGCATCAGGCAGCAACCCCACCAAATGCAGACACACCCTCAAAACCGCATGTAAAATCCACCAGCCTGCTAATCTTCTAGCAGTGAGACGACAGGCTTCGTAACAGGTCTCTGGCACAAGAAATGTTTGGACTTCAGCATTCAAACTTTCTGAGAACGGAAAGGAACTAATCCCACTATTCATTCGTCTCCAGACCTTGCCTCCTCACCGAAGGGAGGGCAGGGAAGCATCCAGAAGCTAGCCCGACCACTTCTCCGAGGGGCTGGACTGTCGGTATACAATGCCATTCAAAAATTGTCCATATCTCAGTAACACAATCATTGAGTATTCCTCGAAAATTTCTCCCTGCAGAAAGACAAGATGTTTTTACAGCAGAAAAGACGCGGGCTGTTCTGTTGCTGCAGAAGTTATCAGGCCCCAAGGCAAAGCCGATGCACACACCCCTTTCCCAAGCATTTCCTGGAATGCCAGCTTCGATCACAATTAGATTTCTTCTTGCCAAGCACAGGAAGCAGAAGAACAGAGGGTTTTTCCAAGAGTCACAGAGAAAAGACTTCTCTGATACCGTTTACTGCGATCAGTGCAGACTCAGTTACTGCAACACCAGCCGAAACTCCCTTTAACTGCAGCGAAGTCTTCCAAACCAAGGAGGGAAGAGAAGAGACCGGAGCTTCAGCTCCTATTAAGGCGTTTGCATATACATTCCCAACCTGGGTCTTCAAAAAAGGGAATTTTGCAAAAAAGGCATTTTATTTGGGAATGGCAAAAACTATGATTGTTGATAATCTCTGTGGAATTATAAATTGCTCATTTAAAAAACATGGTTAAATATAAGTGTCATATCTTTCCCTTGCTTGCCAGTATGTCCTTTCCATGAGTTCATGTGCTATGTCTTCTGTAGATCGGGGGAAAATGGGCCAGGGGTAGAGGGTCCATCCAGTCCAGACAGAGTAAATGGGCCGTGACTGTTCAGCACTGACGGAAACTAAGAGACAAAACAAAAATGATTAGGGCAGAGGCCATTTTAATTTATGGCTCCTTTCATATCTGTGCATGTAGAAGCTCCCCCAGGAAAAAATAAAACCAAAACACAACAAAGAAAAAAAACAAACAACCCCCAAACTTTCAAAGAATCGTTTTGGCTTCTCCCATGTAATTTACTTTTTAAATGCCACTGCATCACAGACTGCAGCAATCCAGTGTCGCCAGGAGGACCCAGCCTGGAACCTCTGCTCCCGTCCTAAACTAGTAAGTGACTTCAATACAGGTTGTTGGGAAACCATGGTCTAAATTGTTCCTCAGTTAATTATCAGCTATTTATAGAGAAAAATGTCCAATGTATTTTCAGACCTACTTGTTTATTCCCTGTCCTCATGGTACGTATAAGCTACATCCTTCATCTCCATGGAGATGACAGATATAAACCCAAAAGCCAACTAGTTAAATTCTACCCTTTGCCTAAGCAGACTCAGGCAACAGACGTAGTTATTCCAATTCCAAAGTGGAAGGGGAAGGAACAGCATGAGTAATTACAACTAAAGGATATTTTTTTAAATATAGGGGAATTTTTTTCTTATGTATTATTTAAACAAAAATATTTATTAAAAACACTGAGGCTGAAAATTTCCAAACAACAGAAGACAGCATAATATAAAGATCACGGAGAACTGTGCTACATATCATCACAGAGATCACAGACACAATCTTCCTTCTTACTAGTGGTGAGATTTAATTAATGTCTTTCAACAGAAGAGGCTGTTAACAAACGATTAAAACAACCAATAGAGTAGCAAAATGCAATTTCCAGGAAAATCTTTACCAGTAAAGTTACAGTGAGGCAAGTTTTACAGGAAGGACAGACCTCAAAAAAAATATTATCTATCTCTAACTACAGCACAGCCTGCTATTAATTTAAAACATTTCTGAAAGAGCAACATTTACAACATACTTAAATAAAACTGGGTAAACACTAAAATTAAACGCTCTCAAAAGCTAACACAGGGGACAAAAAGAGAAAGATCACTATTTTCTTTCTACATCAGATATTTGGCCTAACTCATCCCTGCAGGTCTACTGAGGAAGGTACTGACAAGCATGGCTCAACGGGACAGATTGGCCAAACTTGCTGGAACTTACCTGAAAAAGCGTATTAGCACCTTGCAACCTTGCAGGACTGAGAGGAGCAACTGGGCTCAGCGTGCTCCAGAAGTGAATACTGGAGAGCAAGGGACTTGGGGTCAGCAAGATGGGAGTCTGCAAAACACATGAAGATAGTCAGCTGGGGGAAACCTGCACTGAGGAACGCATAGCACGTGTAAATCCAGCCGCAATAATCCCAGCTCCTACAGCTGCAGAGGGCAGGGTCCAAATTTCAGGAACTCCCATTCCCTCCTTCCGCCTCCTCCCACCTCCTTCTCCTGCCTTGAAACCCCACAGCAGCAGTGGCCACCATCCGGCTCCCCCTCCCCTTGCTGAGCAATCAGCCCTCTTTTCCCAACAGCTGCCAAATCCCGCTGGAACCCGCAGCAAATCAGCTCCTCCTGCAACTCAGTACACGGCACCTGCAAGTGACTTTGGGAAACTCAGTTCGTGAATTTTTTAAAAAGAGCAGACAGTGGGCACACGCATGATCTGGGCGACACTGACAATGTAAGCCACAACAAGACATTTACATCCAGCTTCTGAATGTTCTCGATGTTCCAGGTTCACCGGCCAAACACTTCGAAGATTGCCAAAAGAGCAACTGCACTTGATTTTTATTTTCCTGTCTTAAGCCATTTCAGTTTTCGATCAGCAGTTTCCCTACAGTTTCATTCAAATTCCAATTTATTACAGGAAAGAGATTAAATACATACAGAACAATTTAACAGCCTAGTTGGGTTCAGTTCTCTTCCAAATTTTCCGTGAAGCATAAAAGCTTTCCTTTCCCACACAAAGATAACAACCAAATTAAGCAGCTGTTCTTATTGCCGTTAAGTGACAATACTCAGCTCTTAAGTAAACGGCTACTGAACCAAGCAAAAGAAAGCTGCTAAACAGACACCTCCATGGTTCTCTGCTTTTAAAGCCTTTTCAGCATCAGCCTGAAGGATAAGGGCAGGGTTTGGGGTTTTTGAAATAATTCAGTATCACCCTGGCAAGATTTACAAAGGCTCCTGCTGGTGCTGGTTTGGGTTTTGCCTCCACATGCTAACACTGTACAGACGTGCACAGCTGACATACCACTCGGGCACACTTCGGGGTGGAAGCCAGTACCAATTATGAATAAAGCTTCTGTTTTATAAGAAAAATGGGAGTGACGTCCCGAGTTTCAGAACTCCAAATACAATCTACTGACTACTCATTTTCCACTTGCTTTTCCTTACTGTTCTAAAATATAACATAACCACTATAGTTACTTCAAAAAATAACAGTAAGGGAATTAGGTTACCTGAGAGAAAAGTGCTGGAGTAAGAGAAGCAGTTGGGAGAGAAGGACTCAGAATCCCCAGCGGACTTGGATCGCTGCCTGTAATGACGAGAGTAGGAGCCAACTCCAGCCCTTTGGGTTTTTTAGATCTGGAGAGGTGATTGGCAAATTCCTTCTCCAGCACAGATGAATCCTGCTCTTTGGGCTCTGGGGATTGATGCTGAAGGCTCTGAGCCTGCTCCAGCTGCTGAGAAGCCACGGACTCTATGTCCGTGTCAATGTCCAGGTCAGGGTTAGAGCTCAGGGGTGGCGACGGGGGCGTGGAAGGAACTTGTAGAGTGGGAGAAACCGAGGATATGGGTGGAGTTGGGGTGAAGCTGGTGGTTAAGTTTGGCAAAGGTGCTGGAGCTTCAGGGACAGTTAACTTGGGTAGAACAAGCGTCTCCAAGGTCTGGAGAGTTTCTTCCGATCCCATGGGAAGAGAGGATGCGGTTGAAGTGGCAGAGACAGTGGAAGTGACAGAGACTGCTGAAGTGGTAGAGACCAGGGGGACAGACGAGGGCTTTTTGGAGGGCATGGTTACAAACTTGATGACAGAGGGTGTTGGATCCTGAGCAGGTTTCTTCTCGGTCAGTTTCTCAGCTGGATTCTCAATCTTGATGGACCTGAAGAGTTTTACGCTGGAAGAGTTCAGGGAGTTCAGAGTAAAAGAGGAGTACAAGCCTGAGTGGATATAGTCATTGCGGCTGGAGGATTTAGCACATGACTGAGACTTTTCCTTCCCACAGTTTTCCACATCCTTTGGAGCACTGCTAACTTCCGCAAAACCAGTCATTTCAGGGTCTCCTTCTATACGGCCCACGACAAGTGGATCCATATTTAAAATCTCCGGATAAGAAACAAACTTGTACACAAACTTCTTACCATTCACTTTTTTAATGATATTCTGTGGGTAAGAAGATACATATATTTAGGCCTTCTTCAGATTAATTTTCTTCCTACAAACATTGCCTAAAATAGACTGAGGAATTAGATAGTCTGTAACCTTTCATCAAAAATGCTTTCTTTTTTAAAACACACTGCATTCTTGCAATTCAGTTATGCTCCCAAAGTATCATTTCCAGAGCTTGCAGACAAAACACTAAAACAGGTGAGCTTAACCTAACATTAAATATACTAGCAACAGCCTTAAAACTGCCAAGCAATTCTGTCTAATGTATTTTAAAAGATTAGCTAAGAAACAAAAATATACCCACTACCCTCATCAATGATCACTGACCTGGGTACGGTATGTGTAATCTAACAGGAGAATGGGCAGAATTAAAGCTTACAGGTTTGCAGAATTGAGAGCTAATACTTCAAATCAAGCCAACTTTACTCTTAATAAGATGATAATAAAAGAAAGTAAGTAGCTGAACTAGTCAGCAGAATGTAGGCTAATCAGCTATTTCAATACCACAAAATAGCATACGTCAAACTTGTTTTGCTCCTAAGTGAAATGCCACACACAATTTGGACCTCAGAAGATTCTTATTTATCATACAATTATTTGTACTGAGACCTCTCAGTACAAAGTCAGATTTGTGCTACCCGATAATAAACTCCAAGCAACATACCACCTGCTACAAACTGACAGGTTCCTCAGAAACCATGTTTTATTTTTTATCTCGCACACCCACACAATAACAGTTGTGGGATAAACGGCTTATTGAAACAAAGGTGAGACTCCCACACTGTGGTTCTAGCTCAGCTTTTTGACACCACCTATGCACTAATGAAAGGCTCTCGCAAGTTATTAGAAGACATTAGCAAAACAAGAGAAGCATCTTATTCTGCTGGGCTAAACTCGCTGACCACACTAGAGGTGCAATACTGATTACATGGAGAAAAAGAAAAATACTTTGGGCTGCTTCACTGAAAATCCTTATTTTGATAGCCCCTTCCTAGAGACAACTGCAAAAAAGATCTCAAGGTAGTGCAATATTCACCATCACAATCATAATCATTCTGTTGCTTAAACTGGAGTGTTGAGGATTTTAACCCTTGCAAGGGCACATATTTTCGGGAAGGGGATTAGTATTCAAGACGGATTCATATTAGCACGGACATAAATCAAAGAAGATAACATTTTGCACAAAGCTATCTAGAACCTTATAAAATAACCACTGGGGAGGAAATGCAGCACAATGACAAATGAAAGAAAAAGAACCCTCTAAACATAAACTAGCACGCCTTACTTAAGTCTGGGAGACAGAAGTGACACCTATCCCCTTGAAGAGAATGAAAAAGGAAACAAAGCTCATTAGGCAGAAGCCGGTAAGATGGATAAGGATCTGAGGTGGATTTATGGACTTTGTTACCTTCACATAATAGTATCTGAGAGCACGGCTGAGTTTATCATAGTTCATACTGGGCTTGTTCTTGCGGATTCCCCAGAGTCTGGCCACCTCCTCTGCCTGCAGCAGTTTGAACTCCCCGTCGTTGGAGGTCCAACAGATGATATTCTTGTTCTGAGGCTCTTGGAGGAGCTGGAGGAGGAACTGCCACAGGGTGATAGCACTGTCCATAGCAGTAAGCTGAAATTCAGAAAGGCAGATAAGAGGCAACAGATTAGGAACAGCACATTTTCTTCGTCTCCCTAGAAGGGGGTAATGGAGCAGAGATGTTATTTCCAAAGCCAGCAAGAGTAAAAATTATTAGTCACCAGTCGTGAAAGATGTTCCCTGCAGAACAGAGAGGCCGAGAGCCAACTGCTGTCGTCTCCTCCCACATGTCAGTACTTTTCACATGGGTTATATTTAGCCTCATTTAACTAAATCAGGTCACTTTGGGTAAGTTGCAATGAGTCACTATCCAAAAAAAATTTTTCTAAGTTGTTCCATGTTCACCCACTCTGACTTGTACCGCGTTATGAGAAACAGTTCAGGTGCACCCAGGTAAAAATCAAACCACCCACTTGCCGCCGCCTCCTCTCCCTACCTGCACCCACCTCCAGCCTCGGTATCTTTAAGAAAACAGAGCAGATCAAGTAACTGCTTAAGCTAGGCGAAGATGCCAGTGCAGAACAATTCAATCCTCCTTCAGTTCACATTTCTACTGCCGTGTTGTAAGCAGCCCTCTCAATCAACCCCCCATCTCCTCTCCTTCAAATTTCCTTTCTTTTCCAGGTATCATCCCCGTCTTTTCTCAGAGAGTAAACATGAAAGTAAATAAAACAATTTCAAATGCTGCCTTTGCTTTTCTCTCGATTCCTGCCATGCCTTACCTACATCAGTCATTTCAGCCGAGACTTTCTAGGACTAGTATCTGTCTGTTGATTCATGCACTTCCAGCACGGTTTTCTTGTGCTGAAGCTGTCGATGTATAAATTCATCAAGGACAGACAAGGCAGTAGAGATGACGTTTTTCCTTGACCGTATCTGACTACATGACACAGTACTCCCACAGATATTTTTAAGCACAACACTAATAATCCTGTCTGCACAAGGGAAGTATAAAATACACTGTAAATTAAACCAGATAAAATTATATTAATTCAGTATCCCACACAGATTGTCTTATTCCAGAACAGAACGGCTTCTATTAACGCAGCTTAAAATTCTTCCAATGAAATTAAAACAAACCCAGCCACTCTGGAATAAGAACCATCGCAATGAATTACACTAAAAATATTTTGATACGCAACTGCTAGATTTTTGTCGTCGTCCGTGTCCCCCCGCCCTCTCCCCCGCAAGTCAAACCTGGATAAAGGCAAACCTAAAGAGTACAGGGGTTTCCATCTGGGTGAATCTGCAGCCCGAGCGACCAAATGCTATTCACAAGCTCCAAAAACAGAGGCATCGAGTTCAACTTCAGCAAGCAGGACCCACGCCCATCCTGTCTGAAGTCCATGTATACGCAGGGATAAGTTTAAGATTCAGTTGGCACTGCCAGTTCGTCTTCGTTACCAAAGCCTTTTATTCCAATCTCATTACTGCCCAGCACTTATCCAGCCCTATATAAGGAAGAGAACGGTCTACATGTCAGAGCTTCAGAATTTAGTCAGCCCTGTAAAAGGATTACTGCTGACAGTTTACTCAGGACTACACATTCTTATTTAAATAAGGTGCCTTAGGGCAGGTGCTTTTTTGGGCAGAGCCCGTTGCATTTAACCTATTTTGAAGAATACCTGCCCAATGGCACGCTTACATGACTACACAGAGATGTTACATTGATCAAGTCAGTTAAATTGCTGCAATTACAAGGAACAATCTCAAAATGAAGGACACCCACACCACCTTGTTATGCTGGCCTAAGGTGCTTTCCTTGTTAATTACTGTATGCATACAACTCCATGCTTGCCCAAAGTAATTGCTCAGTACTCTAAGAAAGTATCAGCTGCTGAACGCTGTGCTTTGAGACTCTTCCCAAACTGCACCGTGGCATGCCAGCAGAACCGTACGGCAACTCGGGGCCAGGCAACCACATTAAAACTCTTCCAGGACTTCTCCTCCGACTTGTATTCACATTTGCCAACAACATTTCATATCTGCCTACTGGCAACGCAGAGGACGCGCACGCTGCGGAGCATCACAAGCCGAGCCTCATTATCCTGTCAGGATGATGCACACGCATGGGGTGTTGTGTAGACAGAAGGACTTGATTCTACCATTCTGCAGAGCTGTCAATACTAGTGATATGTGTTAACAGAGAAAGAGCAAGAAAATGAAGTTGAGTGATTATTCCCACGCTACATTTATCTACAGCACTTTCAAAACCCATAAGCAGCACTGCACCAAATAGCGCTGACTGATGCAACGGGAGGCAATCATGTAGAAATTAGATTAGCAGCAGAATTTCAGGGAAGCAAAGGCTTTTTTTTTTTCCCCTCCTCCTAAAAATCCATGCAGATTTCACCCCAGAATTTAAATGCTATTATTTCATTGGGCTGCTTCCCTATAGTAAGAAGTACCTTGCCATTATCTCAAAGCTCACCAGCCTCTGCCGCAGTCAAGCATCATTGCCTGGGTCACGGCTGGTTTTGAACCGAGTTGGAGAAGCCCAATGCTGACAGATCAGCACTCTGACAGTGCTAAGTTCAGCTAGATAGAGTATGCATGGGGTGACTGAAATGATGAAAGATACAAGACTTTTAAAAAAAAAATTTAAAAAAAAAAAATCACCTTTCTCAGCGATGAGCTGTGTTGTTTTGAGGAGTGTTTACCAAAATAAAAAAGTAGTTCCTGCTGCCTAAATCCCAAATAGTGCAGGTTTCCAGCTGGAAGGATCCTTCTCCCTGGGACAAACTGTACCGGGGTGTTAGACTGGTCAAGTTTCTCCTGATATTTCTGGAGTTTACAGGCTTTAGGGTTGTCATGATTCCTTCCATCGTTTGGAGGATACTCTGTATACCCTCAGCACCCTCTGCTTGAAAAAGTCTTACGTCAGACACATTAACAACAGGGTGGAGAAACTTCGCTTACTCCTTGGCTAGCATAGAACAGGAGCAGAGAACACTTTGGAATTCTTAGCGGACAGATTATATATTATATTAATGTCCCTCTTTATTAAACATCTATTGTGCACGTCTACAGGAAACAATGGAGAGTTACCTCAACTCAACTGGGAGTACAGAGTTCTTCTGAAGATTATATACAGACAAAGGGAAGGACAGAAAATAACCCTCCAGATTGGTCAAAGCAATGGGATGGCAGGTGGATCTTGCCCCTTCAGAATCCAGGAGTAAGCTGTAATGGTGAAAGTATAATATGTGTACGGGAGACAATGTTGTATTATGAATCAAGACATCTAATTTAAGTTTTTTATTAAAGTTTCTTTGATACTGCATAAGAATACATCAAAGAACTGTTGCTTCTTCAGGAAAAAGCAGAATAAAAAAACATCACACAAGATGCAAAATTAAAACCAGTATAGGCAAGATGAGCACTTCTCTCTGTTTAAGATGAACCGAGTAAAATGTTAAAAAGGTTCTTCTGTCTTCAGCACCTGGAGCAGAAGGCAGCTGATGCCTTTCATGAGCCTTTACCTTGCAACCACAGGGACTGAGCAGCGGTCCAAGCTCCTCCTGCTATCTGCTTTTGTGGAACATCTTCAGCTGCCCTGGCATGGGAGGACCCACTGCCCACACCATAGCCATGCTCAGGGCCACGTACTCAAGAGCATCCCCCTCCTGCACTGACACTGGAAGGAATTCAGAAGATCCTCTTGTCCTTTTTATTCAGACATACAGCAAAACCCCCCACTCTCCAGAGATGTTACAGGCCCATTAGCTAGAGAAACTATGGAAATCGGGATGAAGACAGGACCCCACTGCCCTTCTCCTACTCTACACTAACAATGGTGAGATGTTACTTCTCTCGTGATTTGCAAACAGCATTTCAACTTCTTTCAAAACTGCATCTCCTTTCACAAAAAGGCATCAATCTCCTAGCACAGCTCCCCGTCAGCATAAAAAGTCTAGTAGTTTGATTGCTTTTTCTTCAAGATGAATACACCAGTAATTACAAGCACACCACTGCAAACTGTCTTTTTGCTGAAGGTTCTTTTCCTTACAGGAGCCCGTGGAGAAAGAGAAAGGTCTCGTTTGAAAAGACAATGAGGGAATTAGGCAAGAGGCAATACTGCCGCTTATGACGACGGCCTTTCCACTTCTGCACCGTTTGAGTACGAGGAAAAAATAGTCGCTCGAGGCAGAGGGCAGTTATACTTTGTAATGAGTATGCTAAAATAGAGCACTATTATTGTCTTGAGATCATCTCTGACGCCTACGGATGACCCTTGAAGTATACCGAGAGGCTGACAGAATTTGGCTGCAGTACTCCACACACAAGCGCTGCAAACTCGAGCTTTCTCATGTTGCTGCAGCTTCGTTTGAGGCCTTGACATCACAAAGCCTTGCGTTTACAAAAGAGCCAGGACACGAGATACATATCTTTTCCGGTGACTTCTCCTCATGCATCTGTGCCACCACGTGCTCCACGCAATCCATTTGATTACAGAGCCTCAAGGCTTTGCATCTTCTGTGGAAGGCGAGTGCGCAATCACCGGGTGCCAGAGCAGACAGGAGGAACCGTTTAGGAAGTGGCACACGGTAATTTGTCCCGTGGCCAGCAGCTATACTTACTATCGCAAAACAAACTCCAGTGTTCCTCCCTCCGTGCTCCAAAAGGAGAGGGGACACCGCGCTATGCCCCAGCGAGGCAGGACCGGGGGAATCTGCCCTAACCCCCGTCTTCAAGGTCTTCTGGCAGATTTCCTGTGCTTTGACTCAACACCGAGAACAACTCAAGTAATCTTTCACCTCAATTTGTTCCAACAGCCTCTTAGAAGCATCTGCAGCCTGATGACTTCTGCAGATGGACTGAATAAAGCAGTCTATCAGGTCTACAGCCTTGTCAGAACCCACGCAGAAACAAAGGGAAGCAAGGACACCACACAGCGAGGACAAAATCCTCGCTACCACGTATTTAAATGGCACCGTTACAGCTGTCCAGGTATCCACACAGAAGCGACACCTCAACAGACGCCTTCGGAAGCCCCACAGAGCAGAGGTAAACACGGGGTGACACAGAAACAAGATGACAAACACTTTGTCAAAAAAAAAAAAAAAAAAAAAGGTAAAAAAAGGCAGTGACGGTAACTTAGAGATGATCTTGAGGAGCTCACAACGGTGCAAGTCAGACATTCAGCAGGGCGGCAGGTGAGCAAATTGTCTTCACACAATTCCAGGAACGCCGGACTTGCCGTGCACACAACACACACGCACCCCGCGCGTGCGTAGCAAAGCTGAACGGTTAAGACTTTACAGCGCAAAACTATTCCCATGGTTTCTTAAGAGTTTAAGGTGGCCACAGTGTGTGAACAGCAGGAATTTGTAGGCAATAACTCCTGCTGCGTTGCGCAATATTCCTGTGGACACAAGGCCTTAGATAGCTGTTCCGGGAAAATAAACAACAGGATAACTTAGGTTGGAGGAGATTTTTGGAGGTCACAGGCCCAACTCCTTGTCCAAAACAGGGTTAACTTCAAAGTTAGATCAGGCTGTCAGGATCTTTGTCCAGCCAACACAATAAATAAATAAACGGCTGCTCCGTTCTTTTTAATTTAGTAAAGGGACAGAAGCTTTAACATGGCAGATGAAGTATCTGATTAAGTGGTTATCAACACACAACCAAGCAACCATTTCATTAGCACAGCACTTCAAATATCCCACTACTAATATACCTTTCATTTCCAAGACCTTGGGACAGCGATTCATCTGAACTAGTACTTTTAGTATTTTATCAATTTTGATTCATTTTAGGAAGAGCCTGCTGCCCAGCGCCTATGAAACCTGCTGTCCAAACCCAGCCTCTTCAGGGTGCCGGTAGCCAGCTACTGGCATACTCCGATGGGCTGGGAAGAGTGTTAAGGGTATTTAGACCTCTTCCAGAACCCACAGAGCATTGTAAAAGTACCTTAACTACTGTCACTATCACTTGTTTTGTTAGTGTACTTCCCAAAGACAGGCCATTTACCAGTTAAAAGCCTGTTATGTGTGTAAAATAAAGTTACTATTTACAAGAAATTAAACTAGAGACGCAGACTTCTACATCTGCAACACCACCGCTACAAAATTCCAAACTCTGCCAGCTTTCCAAGTAGTAATCAAATTATACCTTCTCTAATAAACACTAAAATCAGGTAAGAATAAGAAAAAAAAACCACCCTAGACTCCAATAAATTCTTGTCTTCCCCTTGGGTCTGGCATTCACTGCAGTGTTGTTTCCAAACCAGCCAGGAAAATGAGCTCGTTCTGAAGGAGAAGCCGTGGTTTTCGAGGCAGGAAGCTCCTGGGAAGGAAACGCTGGAGGATGTCCTCACGATAAGAGCTGCTCCAGAGTTTTCACTGCCTAATCGCACTCCAAGTTTGACAGTTGTATTTACTTAAGACAAATATTGCAAGAAATTTTGGGTTCTTGGCTCAAAAATTAAGTTACTTTATGTGAAATTAAGGTGCTAGCGAATATTTGGGGGGTTAGTAACAATTTGTTTCAGCTTCTTAACTACTATCTGAGAAATGGGTATCTCCTTTTCTAACTAAGTATTTTCTAGTATCCTCCACCTTTCAGACGCCTGAGAAAACCTTTCTGTACTAGCGAAAAAGCAATAGAAAACAAGCCACATGAGGACAGTGGCATCAGGAGTCCCGTCGCACTTACGGCTAAAGACTCAAGTTGGTAGAAGTCGATGAGCCAAACAGCTTTTTGGGTTTCTTTAAAATCTTGATAGAGACAATGGTGCCTGCTTTGTTATTTAATATGGTTTTGACTAGCGCACCCTAACACGTAAAAATGTTTTAACCTGTTTGAACACGGCCAATAAGGGGGACTTCAAAGCACAGTCCGTGTACTTCCTCCAGCTGCTACCACCACCCTGATCCCCCACCCCTGGCTGAGGATGACCGACACCACAGCGTAGCTCGTTTTATGGACAGCAGACCTCATTTCTCTGCTTTCCCGTACTTTGATGAAGAGTCTCCCTTTTCTACCTCTCCTTTTATAGGATAAGGGACTGAACATGGGAAAGTTTAGGACAAAGAGGGAGAATGGTAAACTTCAAAAATGAAACGCCTTTGATCAGTTACTTGGTTGGTTTCTGACCCTGATGTGATTGTTTCCGAGTAAACCATAAAAATACTTATTTCCGTGGAAGCTCCTCTCTAAGTAACTTACACTTGCTTCCTCCTTATCTGCCACCACAATGGGCTGAGGGGAATGTTTACCAACAGCAGATTAAATTAGTTGCAATGGGCACAATGCCTCTGCTGAAAGTAAAAGCATCCTTGTGTAACAGTAAGGGGTCAGGTCTCCGTCTCACGCTATGGAGTAAACCCCGAACAAAAGGTTAAATGTTTTATGTTGATCCTAACTTTATTATGAAAAGGAAGTCTCATTTAAGATGGAAAAGGTTTCCTTTAATAATGTTTATAATACACTTAGCCTGGTTGCTATGACGATGGAACAACTATTCTCTACAAACAGGCGCTAAGACCCTAAAAATAAACAGGCCGACAAAAATCACGAACACGCAGCTTTGTCAGGCCGGCTGCGCCTGGTGCAGGGATCGTGTTTGTTCTGAATATGATGAAGATAAAGAAATGCTAATGACTAGCTTCTGCCCCCACTGAACACAGCGCTCGCCTACAACGCGATTCCTGTACTTCTCGGGAGCTGCTACTTAAAACCGACACCACTGAAGGCAGAACTCTGGGTTCCCCCCCCACAGGCAGCAGAACAACGGCGATTATTAGAAGTTCGTCTGCGAAAATAAGGCAAGTATCGTGGAAGTAATGCACACACACGTACATACGTGTGTACATGTATTTGCGCATACAAAATAAGTGTAACAACATGTATTTGCATACTTTCTCCATGGACTCACTTATTGATGTGGGCAGGCATCCACCCATTTCACAAAGAGATGAGCACGCAAGTATTAAACAAAAAAAAAAACCAAAACAAAAAAACAACAAAAAATAACCCAAACAACAAACGCAACACGGCAGAAGAGTCGGGAAGAAAAAGCCCCCAAGCTCCTGATGCCCCGGTCTCTGATCTCCCACCAGCGGGCAGAGGCCAGGCGGTGGGTACCGAAGGGGAACAACCCCCCCGACCCCCGCTCAGACGCTCCCCAACCCCCAAATCAAGCCACGAAGACGAAGAC
>VFFE01007207.1:1184288-1201704 GCA_008921705.1 Burhinus oedicnemus
GGGGGGAGGGGGGACGAGCGGCGGCGCGTTACATGGCGGGAGCGCCCGTCCCTCCGCCGCCGAGCCTCCGCGGCCGCCGTACCCCACACTTCCGCCCACGGCCCCGCAGGGGCGCGGGACGGCCAATCCCCGCGCAGAGTGGAGGCGCCGCCGACCAATGGGAGGGCGCTTCCCGCCCATCGCTCGCAAAGCCCCCTGGGGAGCGTAGTCCGCCGGGCCTAGCGCCCGCTCGCAGCCATGTGCCTGCGGCCCGGCCCGGCCCCGACCGGGGGCAGCCCCAGGCGCGGGCAGCTCCCGGGGGGGGGCGTTTGCATGGCGTGTCACGGATAACACGGACATCCCCACCCCCGGAACGCGGGGGCAGCGGGGCTGTGCAGCGGCGGGGTCCCTAAGCCACAGCGAGGGGAAGAGGCTCGGGCTGGAGCGAGTTGCAGAACATTAAAATGTTAAAAAAAAAAAAAAAATTGAAAAATTATTTAAAAATTAAAAAATAAAAAGAGAAACCCCGGAAAACCGGGGAGGTTAACAGGCAAAGCGAGGGAGGAGACAGAACACATCCCTGGACTGCCCTGCACTGGTAAGCAGAGGTCCCCGCCTTCTCCTGTACCAAGAAACTTGCCCGGAAAAACACCTCTTCCCAGGAGAGCACCTCTTCCCAGGAGAGCACCTCTTCCACACGCCTGTGTTCTCCCCGGGGAACACGGTGACACTGGGCCGCTTGGTTCCAGAAACCCACCCGGCGGCATTCCCCGCAGAAGGCCGCAGGGTTCGGCCAAGGCTTTGCAGCCGTTCTCTATTCCCGGACCTTTTCCATGGCTCACCCGATCCCGGCACGCTGGCGGCAAAGGCACGACGCCTTCACGCTCACCAGACCGAGCGGAAGGGAGAGGCGATCCCGGGCGCGCTGCAGGAGCCCGCACACACACAGCAGGAGCCTTAATCACACCAAAGCTCATTAAAGCAGCCCATGGCCACACTCGAGTCCCCAGGAAACTGCTTTCCACGGCCATTTATTGCCATTTATTGATAAAGTGCGCCAGCGGGGCCTACAGGTGGGCAGCCTCAGTACCGAGGTATCTCCTAAAAAAGCATTCTTTGTACCAGTTTGAAAGCCGAGTTATTTTCCATCGGATCAGGCGCCGGGAGCAGAACTCAGTGCTTCCCTCCCTTGAGCAAACAGCCCTCGCTGCCGCGCCATCAGGTTCCCACCCGTTGGCAGAGAAGAAAAAATAAAAAATAAAAAAAAAATTTAAGCAGAGCTTCACTGTCAAACACTGCACATGCCAAAACACGCAGCTTTCCGTTTCCTAGACACATGCCGGCGAAAGGTTAGCTGCGTTCGTACCAAGTCTTCTCCACACATTTCACCCAACTGCCTTCTCACAAACTGGAGCCCTGCTCCACACGTGGCCACCAGCCGAAGCCCCGCGCAGCCAGGTACATTTTTGTTGGGGAAGTACCATCATCCCCAAACACACCAGTTGTAGCTCAGAGCCCAGTTAAGCCTGAGCAGCTCCAGCTGCAATTAATGCTGGTTTTATGCAGGCTAATTCCATATCTTTACCAGGTTATCTCCTTCAGCCGGTCCCATTTCATGGAGCCAAAAGACAACCAAAAGAAGTGAAAGGAGATTTGTAAACGCGGGAGCAAGACAGAGAACACAATGTTGCATTTCACAATACCTTTAAATAAGCCTTTATCAGCACTTACTGCACCGTCACAGGGGATCAGAAGGGAGATGAAAGCAGAGAAAGTAAGGAGGTTTAGGGAATCGAGATGTCTTTTGACTACAGGAAAGAAGTACAGAGTTTTCCCCCCAAAATGTGATTTCTGCCATGGGGGGGTGAGGAAGTTTTCAACCAGGCTGACCATTATTTATTTATTTATTTAGAGAAGTTAAGTACCGCGTTTTAAAATAAAATTAAGAGAATGGTTTCTGGTTTTCCCACCTCCACTTTTGAAAAAAAAAGTGTGAGAGAGACGGGCAGGGAAGGGAAGAAAAGAAAAAGGTAAGGAAAAAGGACAAGAAAATCCTCCATAAAAGTCCAGAGTCAGTTTCTTCAGCTTTCAAAATAATTAAAGCCCCTTTGAAATGAAAGTACATGCCGTTTTCCTTTTCTTTTTCCTGTGGAAAGCATCAGTCATTATTTTCCATAGAGCACTACACATTATCAGTACTGCTTTTCCCTTGGGAATGCCCAAGCCAGGAAACACTGACCCAGGAACAAAGGTCTGGAGCTCCAGAGGCCCTTTCCCATGGCACTGAGCCGTAGCCTGCTCACCTCTACCTGGTCTTCTGCACTGCAGATGACTCAAATACAACTAACACTCCACGGGTGAGCCAGACTTGCTGAAGAAAACCACAAGCCTTTGGTCAAGCATTTTCCTGCACCCATCCCTCTTTTCTTCTGCTGTGCTCCATCCTAACCTCTTGCTCTGTTTAGGGCTTGGACTCCTTCTCCCACACTAAATCAAAAAACAAAGAGGAAAACAAAGAAAAGCCCTGTGCTCTTTCAGACTCTTCCTGTAGAGTCACACATGGGAGGTTTGCCAACATCTGCATGTGTGTACCTCAAACAGAGCTAAATCCATTTGTTTGGGAAAGGACCAGCACCTGGGATTGCACAACTCACTCAGGGAGCGCTCCTGAAACCAGCTGGTCTCTCCAGGAGCTCCTGTAGCCTTTGCGGTGATGAACAACCTCCGGGACTGGCACACGCCATGCCGTTTCTTTGAGCATCTTTTCCTCATTTGGCACCGAGCATCACTTACTTGCGAAGTGGGAGCATGATCCAGCTCCAAAAAGGAACGTTTCACAAGATACGCGATCACACAAACCCGGTGTTGCAGCACACGTGCCGAACTCAAGTGGGGTCCGAACATGCTTTGCAAGTCAACCAGCAGAGCTCCATCTCCGAGCGCACCACCACAGCTCCAGATTCTTTCCTGGCTTTGTTTCCACTTGCCATCAGCAAAATCTACCAGCACACTCAAAAATTTCATATTTCCTTAGCACTCAGTTAGGAAACAATGCGCATGCTGAACCCAAAAAGACAGTGCAGGCTGCCGTGGGAGAGGGACAGCACACACAAATCAACTCCACTCTACCCTAACATCCAAAGGACCTAAAGAGCTTCAGCTACAGCTCTATCAGCTGGGGCAACTCTACTCAAATCAATCAAAGCGTCTTTTTAGAGGGATAATACATTTCCTACTTTGTGCAACTCTCACTTTGTTCTGCTTCCCCTGCCGTGGGTTTGCAATCCAACGTGGGCTTGTTCCTATCTTAGACAACATCACAAGGGAAAAAAATATAGGCCAGACAAAGGGATGGAATAAAATAAAGCAGGCAGGGCTTGGAAAGAGCTCATATGCAAAGACCTTTTAAAAAAGCAGCTCACATGCAAAGGCGTTTTAAAGAGAAAGAGGCAGCAGAAAAAGGAAGTAAAACAAATACATTTCAGTTGGGATTTCTGGTGAAGGTTAATCAGACAGCGGCACCTAGAAATAGATTTTGCAAGTTCTGAGGCAAGGACAAAGTCACGAAGCGACACATAACTGCCAGTTCTAGGAAAACACAGGAAAACCCAGACAGAAAAGTGCAGAGGTTTCTAAAAGCACTGACTTATCAAAAAAGAGAAATCTTACTGCGAGGTTCTGACTTCGCCATCATGTGGTTGTTGGCTTGAGAGAGTGATGGAAGGGAGCAGGGAAGCACAGGCACCGGGAAAGCCAGAAAATTACGCAACACCTAATCAGACCCTAACGAGGCCTTGCTCCAGGACATGGAGGTGCTATTTCAACACAGCTCCCAACTCCAAGACCGAGCTTTGCAAGAGTCCTGGGGATCTATAAATCATGCAATAAGCAGAACAGCTACGAGAGGTTTCGTGCCTCATTAGCGAGAGGATACGCTCACAAGGGAAAAGCCCTTAAGATCAAGGAAGGGTTGTTTGTGGGTTTTTAAAGTTTCACAACAAAAATCCACTCATCGTGCTCTCAAGAGAGATGCTCTCAGGAAGCTTAATGCTCAGTGCCTTCTCGGATCACTAAGGCTTCAGTTACCAATATTAGCACTTCATACCTCAGCTCCGAAGACATCCTTGGAGGTGAAGAGGGGGAAGGCGAGCCCCCGGCTCGCTTTCAGAAGTGCCCTGGGAGAAAGCCGGCTTGCTGGACACAAGCGGCCGGAGCACCCAAGTCACGCAGCAGCGGGGACAGGCAGTGGGATGGTCTGGCTCTGGGGCTGCCAACCACCCCCTGACCCTACAGAAGCTCTACCAAAAAGTGGGCACGAGTGCTAGTTTGCCTACGAGGCCTAGATGGTGCTAGTCATCAACCTGACAAGTTTTTCAGCAGGAAATCTGCTGTCACTCGGTTCAGAGCAATTTCACACCCCGCTCACAACCCACAGAAAGCCCCTGGCTTTGCCACCCAGGTGAACGCCACCATCCTCACAGAGATGCCACCCCCACCGTCCCAGGATGTGGTGGCTCATGTGGGACGTCACCACTACACAGAGCTCCCGAAGATGCTGCAGGATGCCCACAGAGCATCACAGGGTGCAGAGGGGTCCACAAATGCCAGCTGCCTTTGCCAAAGCTAGAAGGAGCACCTTGAAGAGGACGGAGAAGTAACTCGGTTCCCGTCCTCCCATCCCTTTCACACCCAACTGCCATCTCACACCCGATAAAGCCTTTCTGCACCCAGTTCGCTGGGTTTCCTTTGCAGACAGCAGCTCTGCCTCTGCTTTGGTGTTTGCTGATGCTCTCAAACAGAAAAAAAAAACAAAAAAACAAAAAAACAAAAAAGCCACAGATCTGCGTTGGTTTCAAATCCTCGTTATTTCTGAGTCTACGAATGCAAGAGCCCCCGCCACGAGGACCGGGCACTCTGCACACTCAGGGCAGATAAGAGGGAGAGAGGAAGTTCAGCGTCCGGCTAATCCAGTCCACGAGCCTCCATCTCCACTCCCCCAGGAGATATTTGACTGGGGCAAGCCTGAGGCTTGCCAGCAGAGCGCCGTGCAGGGGAGTTCGGTGCTGCAGTAAATGCTCCAGAGTTAAAACTTGGGTGAACAGGACGTGCAATGCCCAGATTGTACACCAACTGTTAATATTCAAAGTTACACTCAGTAGTTCATTTCAGGAAAAAGCAGAATTACCCATTTACATGAGAATTTCACAACACGGTGAGGAACTAGATACAGCAGGAGAAAGGCCGGGTGTTTTCAGAAGGGCTGGTCTCCACTGACTCAGATAGGCTTGGAGGTGGTTTCAGGTGCTTATGAAAGTTAAGCCCTAAAGCTGTGCACCAGAGGATCTCTGGTTATTACACAATGCTGCCGAACTAGTTTCCACCGTGTTATCTCCACAGCCCTTTTCCTACTAAAAGCACAATTCCCCTTGTGAAGTTCCCACATCCTGAATAAAATTCCTGGATACAACTCTTAAATACCTCGCTGGTTCCTCTCCTGGCCTGAGCCAACTGCACCGTCACAGCTGGTAACAAGAGGGCAAAGTCAGGACCATTTAAATGACATCTAGAATTTCATTTCAGAGCCTGTTGTTTGTGCAAACAACCCAAGGTCTGAAATAGAAGAGGTGAGAAGCAGACTGCAGCGCGCTCAGCTCTCTTAGCAAGGAGCTGTGAAAATGCAGTTGGGGAGAAATCGGTGTAATTCACAGAGAAAAGCCAACATTTCCAAAAGCGAACACAGATCCGTGGATGTCGAATCGCATATCTGATTCCCCCCCTCCCACCACTTACTTTCTAAGCCAAAACAGGCTTTATCTGGGTGGATTTTCCAGGGAAGGATAAGCCCTTTCTGTACCACTGCCCAGTTCCTGGATCAAACAACGAGGAACGCCACGGCTGACCAGCTACCGTCACCCCCATCCTCTCCTGCGGGACTCCAGCCAGGGAATTTATCACATCAGCTGGGAACCTTCCCCCAGCAAGACAGCTGGGATGAAACACCAGAAAGCGAAGCGTTTTACCTGCACAGGCAGCGGAGAGCAGCTCCTAGGAACGGTGCATCCCTGCAAACAACCCCTCCGAAATCCATGCTAAAAACAAGCACCCGGCCTGGGGTTGGGATTGCTGAGCCCTGCGGGGCAAGCGACGAACAAAAGCCAATCGCTCATTAGCCTTATTCCTACACAAAAATGTTCTCCCCTGCTCCAGCCACCCTGCGAGTGGACTTGTGCCTACTGAGAAAGCTGATTATGAAGCAGTAAGTCATCCAGCCAGCTGTTTTAATTTAGCTCTTTTGTTCATTAAGCCCTGCTGTGCCCTTAACCCCTCTGTTCCCAGGGCAGCGGCTCCGGGGAGCTCCCCCAGAGCCTGCCCACCATCCGACAGCGGGCAGAGGCCAGCAGAGCATGGCGGGTGAGCTACTGCATCGGCTGCAGCACAAGGCCATGCTGCACCCCACTTCTTTGTGAGGAAACCTCGTGTTTTGTGCTTAGCCATGGCTCCAGAAGGGCTTGAACCACATCCCGGGACACATGCAAACCAAATAAGGGGCTCCTGTCCCTTCTGCTTCCAGCTTCAGGCCCAAGAAGTGCCGCTGGGCCACCCGAGGGTCGGCTGATAGGGCTGCAAACCTTCTCCACCTGTTTCCCATGACCAGCTCCAACCTTCTGTTGCTCAGGGCCAGGATCTGGCCCAGCTGGTGGCTAGCTAGCGAGGCAGTGGAGGAAAACTCAACTGACCTTCTTTGCTCCTGCAAATGTTTGCCTGTTTTCCAGCCTGTGCGGTCCCATGCCCACAAAAGCCCTTTCCTAGCCTTCTGAGAAAACTCCAGGCTCCAGTCTGCTCCCTGCCCCAAGCCAGCTTCTGCTGCTTGACCACCACGAGAAAGAGAAACTAACGCCAAGAGTTGCATTTGCCCCAAATAAAACTGGACTCTGGGAGGGAGAATCATGAATAAAAACCCGCTTCTGATTTTACTGGGGCAAAAAAAGAAAAGCCTAATGATCCATGTTAGAGAGATATATTTCGAAAGGGGCCTTAAACCAAACTGTGGATTTGCACCGGCCCTTATCTCATCTCAGAGGATGAGCAGCCAGCACGAGCTCCACGTGGGCTGCAGCCTGGGGATGTCAGTGCTGTCACTTATGCTGCCGAAGACGAAGGGCTCTGCACTGCGCACTGCTATATCCAGAGCCACAGCCGCAAATTTAGAAACGTTGCCTGAATTTCTCTTTGTGCTCTCCCACGTCCTGCCCTGCTACAACTCTGTCTGCTTGCATTTCATTTCTTAAAAAGCACTGCTTAGCAACCTGACAGCCTTTTCACTTCGAGCACAAGGCAACCAGTTCCTCCCATTCCCACTCCTCCAACAGGGAAACCATGGCAGGCACCCGGCCCCGTTCGCTTGACAGCACCGTCTGAGACAGAGCCAGGGTTGTAACCCAGCAGCCTCGGTGACGCGAGGGCAGCTCGTGTCACCTCTTGGCAGCTCCATGGGAAGACAGAAGGGTCCTTGTCCCTCCTGATGGCACAGATCTCATCTGTACTTCCACAGCGAACGTTTCTGCTGTGGAGTAATAGCCTCACTGGAGCAAAGGATAGGTAATTACAGAGCCTTCAGTAAACCTTTTAAGCCATTCATCCAAAGTCCCCAGAGGGAAGCAGGTGAGACTATAATACGCATTGCACAAGAGATACGTATCTAGGGTATTTTATTTTATAAAAATCTCTCCCCTCCCTTTGCGGTTTGTTTAAAAGGAATGGCAAAACAAACCAGGTAAGCTGCAAGTCAGCGCTGCCGGCGCTCCCAGCCCTGTCTTCCACGGCGGATCCACCACGGGACCAGCGTGGACTCTGCGGGAGCTGCTCAGCAGATAAGCTACTGGAGAACAGAGAAGAGCCTCGGACTAACGATGAGGCACAGCTCTTCTTGCTCCACAGTTTGGAAACATGCAATCTCCCCAGTCGCCTTCGGCTGAGAGCGGAGGGAGGCAGGATGGGGCAGGTCCAAAACGAACAGGGAGTGCTGTGAATGAGTCTGGAGTGAGGGAGAAGAGCAAAGGGGGACAGATAAAAGCACAAGACGGGCATGAGTCATGTTGGCACGTGGCCTCCAAAGAGAGCCCTCAAGCAAAGAGGGTATGAAGTAAATTCATAGTCAGACGAAAATCCACTAAAACAAAAGGCAACCCAAAATAGGCTCTCGCATACCTGTCTCCTCTGGCTCATGGTTAAAGGTTCAGCATCACACGAACTTGGCTGTGTTTCTTGCTGGCATCTGGTCACGCTTGGCCAGGCCAGGGCAGAGGTGGGAGCACTCCCGGCACGTTCGGAGAGCACTGGCTCCCCGAGGCAGGCCCAGATCTCCGGCTAATCCTTGCAAAAGCTGCCTGCCTTCCCCAGAGGGGAGAGCTCTCTCCAAAGAGTCAACATGAGGGTTGCAGGTCTTACACACTTCCACTTGCACACGCAGGAAAGAAACCCCGCGGCAGGCAGCTACTTTCCGTTGAGCTTCTCCACACCTACCCACTTATGAGCTAAGGATGAAGGGAGTTTGAAGCCGAGATCCAGAAACCAGCCCTCCCAGACCTTTGGGGAAAGCTTGGATCTGAAGTCAAGCAGCGTGGCTCCAGCTATTTCTGTCGTAAACCCTGCTCTCCCGCCTGGGGATTAGGAAAGCAAGCAATGCAGGTGTTCTCCGAGAAACACGCAACCCGGGCACGCCAGCTCTTTGGAAAGCTAACAGCAGCTCCATTAGCTGCGGCTCGCTCCGCAGCCTTGCGGCTGGGTGAGCCACAGGTCGGTTCCCCGCTACGCTGGGGCTGGAAGTTGGCCAGCGAGCCTTCCTTCGGCTGCCGGCCTTGCCTGTTTTTACCGTAAAGAATCCAAACCCCAAGCCAGCTTTAGTAATGTTTCTCCTCTGCAGAAACACCGTTTCTACACACTGAAGTTTCCACTTTAGAGAAACTTTTGCCTTTTATAGGGGCCAAAGGCATAGGGGAAGTGGATCCTTCTCTTTGGTGCTTGTATAGAGACCTACAGCACCAGGTCCTGGGCTGGACCGTGGCTCTGCAGCACTGGAACAACAAAGAGCAGGAGAAACAAGTTTATCATGGGGACCCTCAGTGCACCAGAGAACCTTGGTGGTGGAAAGTGCCCTACCCCATCCCTCTCCAATCTCCACAGCAGCAGTGTCTCCTTTAGGGGCAGTATAAGCATCCCCAAATATACTAAACCAGGAATAAATCAAGGATTTTCAGCTCCCTTGCACTTTCTTTCCCTGAAGTCACGCTGTGGTAGCTTCTCAACAAAGCTGGAAGAGCTCCGGTCAGTGCGCTGAGGAGGGAGCAGCCACCAACAGCAAACATCTCCAGCCACACGATGCTGTCACTAGGATGGATTGGTTTACAAGCTTGTGTTTCTCGCACAGAAGTTTGGTGTCTCGTCCAGAGATGCTTGTACCAACCCTTAGAGCAGGACCCCATATCCACCCCCATCAGTCCGGCTTTTTCCTTCCCCAGAGTCATCACTCAAAAAGGGCTGCAGGGACCAGAGAACCACCTCTTTGTTGTACAAACATGCCCTCCACAGGGCAGGGAAAAGAGTTTAGCTCATTTCCCTGTCCTTATTTTGGGTACAACCCAACACTCCTCACTAAAGCCAGCTCAAGGGCAGCTTGAGACAAGCGCGTGAAGTCCTACTCTGGAAGAGCATTGGGGTAACAGCAGAACGGCACGAGCACACCTGAGCTGAAAAGAGCCTGCAGGTGCTAAATATCAGCTTGAGCCATGCTGGCAAAGCCACGTAGAAAGGGCACACTGCCTAGCTCAAACTCCTGACGCTTATTCTTTGTTTGTACAAGCACCTAATTCCCTCCCAGATGTTTGCAAAAGCTCGGGAGGTTGGCACGGTAGCAAGGAGTTGGCCTTTAATTAACCAGAAGTCAAATACAAGAAGGACGTCAGCAACCTGGGAGCTGCACTGCTCCCCCCGACCGGAGCGTACACCTCTTCTGTGGGTCCATACACACCGGTGTCTCTCCCTACCAATGTTCTTTCATGCCAACACATAAAAAACCACTTTGCTGGTGCTGCTTACATTTCTCCTGATGCCCTCTTGACACCATTGAGCGAGCGGAACAGATGCATTTCCCACCCCCCTCAAACCGTAGCCACAACGTCACACTCCCCAAGGACGTCGGCGTGCCCAGTGCCAGTCAGGTGAAAAACCACCAACACAGAAAAGCAGAGCTAGGGACAACACAACAACCATCTCAGCCACACCAGAAAAGCCGTCCCCAACATCTGCCTTAAGCCGCCGCAGCACAGCACACAAACACGGTTCTGCCTGGATGCCACCCTGCCAGATGGGCTCATGCACACGGGTTTCTGAGCGACTCCAGCCAGAACAAAACCTCTCTGGCTGTCTCCAAAATGCTGCTGACCCGGAGCCTGGGGATGCCAGCGTGACTCGCAGCTGCAGCAGCCCAGGAGATGCCCCACGGTGGGGATGGAGAGCTGTAAGCCAGTTCTTGCCTGTCACACTGCAGCAGGCAGGTGACACCCACAAGCTGTGCAAAGGGATCTTGTAAAGCTGTCCTCTACCCCGGCCCCACTTCCCTACACACACACTCACCCTCAATTAACTTAGGTTTCCATCACATATATTTAAGAGAGGGACAATAGTACCAGAAAGAGGCCATGAAGGTAGGTCATCCTTGAGCAGAGGTGTAACAGTGCAGCTCCTATAATTTGTTAGAGAGAGTCATTTCCCCCTCTTCATTAGCGTAGTGGGTTTTGCATTCTGTTTGCCTGGCTTTGGGGCCTCCTGGACTCAGCCTCGCAAGGATGAGCAGCAAGACTTAACTTCTGCTGCCACCCTGAAGTGTCCGCTGGCTGTACGGCTGGCCCCGGTGGATCTTCACATGTTTGGCTAAATGGTCACTGCGGGCAAACTTCTTCTCGCAGGCGGCACACTGGTACGGCTTGACACCGGAGTGGGAACGCTTGTGACGGGAGAGCTCATCCGACCGGGAAAACCTGCAGGAGAAGGGAAGCATGGTGGATCCGGCCTTCGCTGCGAGCCAGGACAGGGAACATGAGGACCCCGGCATGTGGGAGGCTGAGGTCTGTCTCTGCCACAGCCTCTCGGGGTGACCCTAGACAGGTCACTTCTGTTCTGCTCCATCCAACCTACCAGTGAGGCACAGGTACTGCTGGAGGAACGGAAAGAAATAAACCCCTCCACAGGGTGATTTAGAGATAGGAAAGAGGAAAAGAATTCACCCATTGAGATCTTCATTTCTTTCCACTGCCCTTAAAGGACACTGTCCACTTACTTCCTTCATTTTAGACTTGCTTAAACCTTCTGGGAACTGACAGCCCCAAGGCCAGATGCTGAGAGAAATTGCTTTTTGGGACATCAGCCCAGGCTAGCAGTGACTAAAGGACACTGTTCACGAGCCTGGGTGGAAAGGCTTTACTATAACGCCCACATCCAGCCAAGAAGAGCATCGCTGTTGAGAGAAGGCTTGTTTTCCCCGAGAGCGTGGGTTCTCCCTGCAAACTCTGAGCGTCCCCTTGTTTCTCAGAATGGCAGCGAGTTTCCACTGTCAGCCTGGGCTGGACTGGGAGCTGGGGAGAGAGAGAAGCAGCCTGTGAGCTGGTTTAAATACTGAGCACAAGGGAGGAAAAGCAAAACACACCCAGCCTGGAGCACAGCAGCGGAGGTTTCCATGCCGAAGCAAGTCGACTGCTGTTCTGAGGATGCAGTAACAAGGACCACAGGAATACCCAGCGCTCAGACTGCTCGTCTGTGTAATTCCCACATCTGGAGCAGATGAGCTGAACAGCCTGGAAAGTCCCTTTAACCACATGCACGTCCCCACTTAATTCTCCTGCACCCTTTCTTCCACCTGGCACACACAGATCCAGACCTGGCGGCACCTGCAGCGAGCTGGTCCGCAGCGGTGTTACGGGTGCCACCTCAAAGGTCTCACCAAGGCCTGGGGGCTGGTGTGAGCTCAGCACGCCTTGCATGTCCGAGTGTCAGGGGAGCGCTGGAGAGGACTGGACAGGATTTACTCCTGTTCTGCCTCTGAGGAGCCAACACAGATGGCAGGAATATTAGGACGGAAGGGTTTTTCCATCTGGCTGAAACATGCCCACGCAAAGAAGCACAAAGCAAGGAGCTTCAGATGTAACCCCAGACTTCCAGCGATAGGATTTCAAGCTCACACCTGGTACAGTAAATACTGCGGCTGCTCACAAAACGCTCTGCGAAACCAAAGCGCGTCCCGAGGCCGTCCTCAGGTCTTCCGTGCAAACCACTGACTTCTTTTCCAGCTTTATTGCGAGAAGCGAGTTCCAAGGTCTCAGGTCCTCACAGAAAGCAGGGCCAGGAGAAATGACATACATATTTACAGCTAGGGCCACATCTAGAAAAGGCAGCACAGCCTGTAGAACTCCAGCCACAGCTGAGTCCGTACCGGATGGATAACTGCTCCCCGGAGGGGCAGGGCAGCAAGCGGAGCAACTCAGCGGAGAGCCTGCAGGATGCTATGGTACAGGCTAGCACCATCCCTTTCCTCCTTCCCAGAGAGAAAAGTGATGCTTGTGTGGTTGCCATTGTCCCCTTCCTCGGTCCCCAGGCTCTGAGCATCAGGTGCAGGAGGGTTCAGCAGTACTGGAAAAGCAGCCGATGCCTATAAACATGTACTGCGGTTATAGGTGAACCGGAGGGACAGTTGCTGATGGCAAAGGGACAGCAACTTGGCAAGAAGGAGTCCCAAAATTCAGATCTAGTCTCATACCTTCCAGAGTTTCACCACCCCGAGACAGCGAAGCCATAATGCACCATCCGGGGAAACAAGGCAGCGAGTGGCTGCCAAAGCATTGCATAAGAAGCCAGGAAAGCTCAGTGCTGCCAGCACCAGTTTTCTTTGGGATATGCTTTGAGATCTGCTGATGAAAAGTTCTACGCAAGACCTGAGGACTATTAGCCCTTCTTGCCAAAGGCTGTACTGAGCATCCTGCCCCCTGGGACAGGTACGCAGTACCAGGAAGAGAACACCGCAGCAGAAAAATAATCAGAGAAGTGCAGCAGGATTAAAAAGCAGGGTTAATTTAGGGAACGCAGATGAAAGAAAATGACAACCACCATCACATGCAGAGCAAACAAAGGTAAACGCAACATGGAGATATGCTACGGGCCCCCAGGTGTCTGAGGGATACCAGCAGCCAGGGCAGCAAGAGAAAGCAAAGGGTTGCTAAACACACACAGAACTATGCACTGGCTCCTCAGGAAGCAGTGAGGCTCCTATTTCCTGGGACAAATAATAATGGGAAAAGCCATTTTTGTAGCCCAACTGCAGAAATTGTCCTGAACTCGAAAGAGAAAGCTTGCAAAATTACAACATCCCTTGGAAAAGCTGTATTGCCAGAGGGCGTTTAGGCATCCGGTTCAAGGGGGATTCGGGGTGTTTGGGAGAGTGTCAGCTACACTTCCCCAGCTGGAAGTTTTCAGCACTTTTGGACTGAGTGAAAACTACCCAAAGTGCTCAACAAACTTTACTCCTCCAGGCCTTCTTCCAGCTCTCACCTGTAACTCACTTGGGGAAGAAAACTTTTGATTTTATTCCGGATTTTCACTAGCCAAGAGCTCTCCTGCATCTTGGCAAGTGATGGCAGGCCTTTGGTGGGGATGCCCACTCGCACCGAGTCCCGTGGCTCCCACTTACCGCCAGCCACAGTTGGGCCAAGCACAAGTGTAGGGTTTCTCGCCGGTGTGCCGACGAAAGTGAGCCTTGAGGTGGGAACTCTTGGTGTACATCTTGCCACAGCCTGGGTGCGAGCACTTATGGACACGGATGAGGGAAGGGGGGGCTTTCTGATACTTGGGAGTTGCTTCCACCTCTTGCACATCCCCTGGCGCCCCTGGCCTCATGGCGACTGGCAGGGGGGCAATTTTGACATACTTTTGGTCCATGATGGTCACAGGGGGCTGGACCTGAGGGAGGAGGGACAGGTTTTGGCCCTGCAAGCTGATAACCAGCTGGGCCACCCTGACACCACCTGTAGCACTCTGTGCTAGCGGGCTGCCACTGTCCATCTGGAGAGGCTGGATTTGGAGGACAACAGGAATGCTCCCAGCAGCTACTGCCTGGTCACTACCGTCAGCTGTGCCTCCAGGCTGAGCGGCGTTTGAGACATCTTCTTCTTGAAGCACACTGGAGACAGGCTGTCCCCCAGAGCTACCTAAGCTGATCTCAGATTTGATCTCGACCTTCCCTCCAGCTGGGTGAAGCTCACTTGCTTCGTCTTTGAGGAACTCGGCCTTTTCCCTTAGGAACTCCTCAATCTCCTCCAGGGTGGGAATGAAGTCCTGCGAGAGGCTGCCGCAGAAGTCGGGCAGCCTGAGGTGAGCCTCGCAGACAGTGACTTGGTGTTTTGTGTCTTCCCCCTTTGAACCGGACAGGGGCAGTGGGGTGCCTTCAGGGTGGCTGATGCTGCCTTCAAGGAGATGGCCAGAGCCTTCTGGGTGGCTGGACACCCTCTCGCTGCCGTGCCCGGGAAGAAGGGATGGCGGCATGCTGCGTTGCAGAGCACTGGCAAAGCTCTCTAGCAGGGAAGAGCTGGTCAAGGAGGGTAGCAGCTCCTGGCAACTTACAGAGACCATTTGTTGACTCACGTCCTCTACCCACACAAAGCCCTTGGCTCGGCTGGGTCAGAAGCCTCTGTGTAAGAGCTCAGCTGGGGCTCCTGAGGCTGGTGAGGTCTTCATTCATCTGCAAGGGAACACCACCAAGGTTATTTCCAAATTATTTTGAAGGATAAACAAAAAACCCTCAACCTTTGAATAAAATGGACTGTGCATTAGAAAGAAAACATCAAAACTAGTCCGTGGCCTTTGTTTTTAGAGAGTCTGTTGCTCACAAAACACATGCTAACTATTTTCCTATGCAGGATGCCAACAGGCTGCAAAGAGCTAGATTCCCCCCAGAAGCAAACTTCTCTGGGGAGTTTATTAAGCTAAAAATACACAATGAAACACTTCATCCCTCTTCCACCCATGCCAGAGGGCAGGTATGCGCTGCTAGATGGCGGAGAGGATGACTTGTGGCTTACAACTAGGAGTTAACTGAGATCCAAGAGAGGGTCCTGGTTTCTCCACACTGCAGATGTTGGTACGACCACAACCTGACGTAGACCTATCACGGCTGGATTAAAGCTAACTACTTTGGGAACAGATAACAAGACAGCTAGGAGAGTGCCAAACAGCTTGGGGCTCTGGTGAGCGTTCACCAGCAACCACGCTGCTGTGGTTACGCTGGCTATCGGTGCCTGAACAAGCGCCTTTAAAGCCAGTTCAGGCAGGTCTGCCCAAGCTCGGTCACACCTCCAGAAAGCATCGCAGACAGACTGTCTGGGGTCAGCTCGCAGGGCCCTTGAGGACACAAACACCACGTTTCAAAACAGGTGAGAAAGATCACAATATCTCCAGGTTAGACCTGTGCGGTCTCCACAAGGTGGCTGGTCTCCCACGATTCAACACATCAAACCCCCCAGGCCCGGCTGTGGCTCGTGGGGTTGGGAGCACAGTGCCTGAGCAGCCACACGCCGTCCCTGCCCCTGCGAGAGGACAGCCTGGAGGCTGCATCCTGCTCCTGCAACATCTGAACCACCCAAGAAGGCAGGATCTTTTTACATTTAATGCAGAAAGCGAGCTTCCAAGAGACAGAACACCTATGCCAAAGTCCCTTATGAACCTTTTCCAGAGTAAGTGACTGCGTCCATGAGATTTCTGCAGAGCTGCAAACCAGTCATGCCAGTCCTTGCTATCAGTGCTTCCTCAGGGTCCTGAGAGCTGGGAAAGGGGATTTTTGAGAAGCAGTCTGGATGTGACATAAAGGCTCTTCCCCTTCAGAAGAAATAACACCCACATCGTTCAAAATCTGCAAGGAGCAAGATGCCACATTGCTCGGGGCCGTTTGCGGTGCTGCCCACAGTCTGTCTCCAGCACAACTCTGCATCAACCAGTCACGATGAGCAGAGTCCATCACTGCTCACATGTGAGGTAAGAAAGGTGTTTGGGCCAATCTCAACCTTCAGGCTTCAAGTTCTCATCACAACACAAATTCATGCTCTGAACCATCACCTTCAAGGCAGTACCCAATTCTACTTCCTCCACACCAATTTTATGATCTCTTTCTGATCTTTGCTTCCCTGACTGTCGTCTCCTCTTTCTACGAGCTCCAGAGGCTAGAAAAGCCTTCCCCCTCTGGCTACCAAAGACTTCTGTTTACCTCTTCCAGAGAGTCTTAAAACCTGATTTTCCAACAAGGTCTCCTTGCAGAGCAGCTCAGAAGTCGCCATCCCCTCAGTATGCCCCCAGGAATTAAACTATAAACTTCTGAGCTCAGGAGCCTCATTTAGTACCTATCTTGCAAACTCAGAGTGAACAGTTCTGTTGAACCAACAACATGAAGACAAGCACAGCCAGAGGGCAGGAAGGTCTGGTGGTTAAGCTGCTGGCTTGGGACTAAGGAGATCTGAGCAGGGTCTCCTGCTCTGCTGCAGACTTCTCGTGCAGCCTTGGGGCAGTTGCTGGAGTCCTCTGGTCCTCAGTTTCCCATCTAAGTGGGGGCAACCATAATGTCCTACCTTGCAGCGCGGTGCTAAGGGGACATGTGTAACCTGGTGGCATGCTCTGTTACTAACAGACTTTGTAGATACCCATTACAGGCATCTGTGCCGTGTCAATCCAAGGCATTTTTGCAAAATGCATGTCAATAGTGGTGCCATCCCAGAGGAGCTACTGCAAGAAAATGGAGACCTGACTTTGGCCTTCAGTGAAGCATACTGCAAGACAAGGTCAACGTCATTTTCAAGCTTCACTTTGCATTTCTATTCCTGTAGTTTGTCAAATCCCTAAGAGCACTCGATTGCTGTATGAAATCAGCAGATGTGCACTTGGAGCACAGAGAGAAAAAGTAATTTGCCCAAGGTCAGCCAACAAGCAGGAGCTGGGAACTCAGCCGAGGGCTACGGCTCTCCTCTCGTGACTAAACACCACGAACAAACACCTGTAACCTCTTCAGAGCCATGACTTACATTCAGTGTCTGTGCAAAACCTGGACTCACAAAGCCTTTCAGGACAACTACAACATGCTAAATAAGTTGGACACTTAGAGCCAGCGCCACGCGTAGCCGATCCCACAGCGATAAGGGGATGCCCCACGCTTCGACCCACCAAGGACAAGCCAGTGTGAGCAAAGTCTGTCCCCGCTGCTGCCCCCAAACCCCACCGCGGGGAGCAGAGCCAGGAGCAGGCTGGAAGCCCCCGGGGCCGAGGAGACCGACCCTGACCCGGCGACTCGCTTCATCCCCGGGGGGAGGAAAAAAACCAACCCCCACACCCCCCCCCCCCCCCCCCGCCCCCC
>VFFE01007207.1:1203560-1233692 GCA_008921705.1 Burhinus oedicnemus
CCTCGGCCCCGCCCCGGCCCCGCCCCTCACCGCAGCGGCCGCGGCGCCCCCCAGCGGCCGCCGGCGCCCCCCGCTGCAGGGCGCGCTCAGCCGCGGCGCCGTTCGTTAGCCACACACACAGTCGTCCCGTTTAAACACCTTTTATTTCCTCCTTTTCATAAAAATTTATAATAACCTTCCTCTTACATCGTACACAAAATATTTACTCTACCGAATAAATAAAACACGAACACCTCGCAGACAGTATATGATCTCAAAAGAAAAACCACCATCCGCACGTCCTTCCCTAACCTAGAGGTTCACAAGTCTCACGTTGAAAAGCCAGTCTCCCTTCTCCCCACCTCAACACCCCCGTCTCACAAAAGGAAAGGCGAGGCACAGCATGGTTCACCCGTGAGAAGAAAGCAGAAGCGCACCTACCCCCTGAAACAGCAAAGCTCACGGGAACCCCCCCGCAGAGCTCGTACCGATAGCTGCAAGTTGTACAGGACCATCAGGTCCTGGAGAGGTTCCTACGTTCCCACAGGTTGTATCAGTAAGAGCATGTACGGGATGCGCTTACCTTCACTAGGACACGCCTGTGTCCCTTGCTGGTCTACATGCGACACACGGAGAAGCTGTTTCTTAGCAGAAACGCACCGGGTTAGCCAGAAAGGACAATCTTGCAAAGAAAGGAGTTTCTCACCAGGATGCTCTGGAAAATGCCTCTGCTGTCAGCCCCAGCGACAGCCCGAACTAGGGACAAAGGCTTTTGGTAACAACAGGGCACATACACAGGGCCATTGCAGTGACAGCAAGTGCAACATCCCTTAGGGGTTTGGGGACAGCAGCTGCTCACAGCCCAGCTCAAGACCCGAGCTCAGATTCCACAACCAGCTCTTGCACCGTGGCTGGGATTGCGCTGGCAGGAGGTTGCCAGCATGAAGGGCTACAAAATGCTTTATGGACAGGGCCAGGCCACCTCGAGGGGCACACTCCCACCCACGGCCAGGGCAGAGCCAGCCCAGCTCCAGCCAGTGTCCCACACCAGTCCCTCACACTGCTATAAACCCCAGATTTCCCCTCAAACCCCTCTTCCTCCTGCTCCCTTGCCCCGATCTCTCCTCACTCTCCTCCGAGACTGCTGCCTTGTCTTCCCTCCCCGCCAAACTCTTACGCAGGAAGTTGCTCCCCTTGTCCCCCCAACTGCCCACCCAGGACCTGACTGCACGTGGCAGTTCCCTACACCCCTCCTCTCCTTCCGCAGCCAGCCACGCTCGCAGGGCAAACGGCCCAAACCTGTTTGGGCTTGAACTCCCACGGGGGACAGGGTTAGTGAAGACAGAGCCGGGTCTTGGCAAACACTCCTTCCTGAACCCATCTGCCCACCGTGTCAGCAGCTGGCAGAGGGCCCGGCAGACTTCTCCGGGTGTAACAGGAGGGTAAGAAGGAAAGGAGCAATTACTGAATTTGCTGGGTTTCACTCCAGATGGAGAAACGGGGAGATGGGTGCCAGGGGGAGGGGAGAAATCAGAGTCTCTTGGTGGATCATCAAGTAGCTCTTCTCATACTTGCTGAACTGGCTAAAACAAGAGCAGCGCAGCCAGAGGACAAGCGGATAAGGAGCCCCTGGTTCAGACGGGATCGTGTCTCTCCAGCTGGAATGGAGAATAACCTCTGTTATCAATCCAGCCACGGGTCACCAAAGCAAGATGACGGGCGCCTGTCTGGGATGCAGCAGCAAAGAGCAAGAGCAGCTGGCTGCAGAGTCACAAGTTCGGTCACTCAGCGGTCTCTTTTCTGACCATAAATGAAGCAAATGCAGCCACCTCCCTGGAAGCATATCGGGATTATGAGAAAACTGGACAAACCCAGCCTGCCCTCTCCTAGGGCCGGTGAGCTCAGAGCCAGCACTCTGGATGCAGACACCAGACTTGTTGAGGAGGTCTGGGTGCCAAGTCCATGACCCAGCGCAATGAAGGGGATGGGAGAATAGGGAGGCCGAAAGCACGCTTGATCTGTCAATGAAGGACAGGTCTGAGACCCCGCCTGCACTGACTATTCCCAAGCCCTCCAGCTCAGCCGAGACACAGAGCCTGCTGCACGTGCCGTGGGCCCAAACCTGCTCACGTCCACCAGCCGCAGCCAGGTTACAGCTGCAAAGCCACCTCAGCGGATGGAGGGCAGGTCAGTTGGGGAATCTGGCAGGCTTACGCCTTCTCCTCTCGAGGGACAGATAGAAGTTATGGATCAAGAACTACACTGTCTCGCTCTTTCATGTTCCAAACCAAAGGGCATTATAAAACAAGTCTATCTCCCCTGCCAGCCCGCTGCTTTCTCAAGGATCACTTGGAATGTCTGTAGTGAAGCATTTAAAGCTTTTATCATCAAACCCGTACACCTGAAGTGTACTGTGGAAGTACTCTTTAGGCACTTAAAACAAATGGCTCAATTATAAAAAACACTTAGCATCGTAGCAGCCTCCATGTGTGAAGATTCCCAACATTTTACATTAGAAAAAATAAAAATAAAGGATACTTCAGCGCTCACGTAGGGACCTGTTTGAAAAGTCTTGGGCCAGAGGTTACTGATTACTAGGAGCATTCATCCAAGAAACACCCCGCCTTTGGCAAGAACATTTTGCCTCAAAGACTTCCTCCTGAAGCCTTAAGTGGACAGACCGGGGTAGGAAGTACAGACAAAAAACTGTTTCTGTAGGTGGTTAAGCAGCTGCCAAATCCATCCCCAGAACAGCTGCATTTCAGCACACAAATCTTGTTGTGGGAAAGGGAGGCTAGTAGGCATATAATTTGAGAAGAAATAAAACAAAAACAGTCACCCTTTCCGAGAAAGAAATGTTTAAAAAACTTAGGAGAAGCCCCCTGAGGACCCGTCTCCAGACAGCAGGGGGGTAACCTGGCTTCCATGCCAAGGAATAGTCTGACAAGACCTTGCAAAAATAGCTACATCTTGCCCTTCAGCAGAACCTCACCAGTGCATCTCACTGCCCACACACCTCCGCAGAAAATTAGTCACGAACCCTTTGTTTAGACCAGCCAAAGTTAAGGACTGTTGAACAACTTCTGCATACTCACAGCCTGGCCTCCAAAAACCCAATTCATGCTTTTCTCTGTGCACTGTAGGCAGCGTTTGGGTCATTCTGAAGTTTGAAGTGCTGACCGTGGGCCAGGACCTTGACTCCTACTTGGTGTACAAGTAGTCTTTGAGTGGTAGAAATCTGCCACCAGCAGAATTACTCCAGCTGGTCCACTCGTATCAGGAATGGGACTGGCCAGAAGGACACACAGCTGCAGCCACTCTTCTGGGGGTGGAAGATGACTCACACCTGGGAGCTAAACAATTTGAAGAACACAGGAGCAGCTGGTCCCAGTGCTGTGGGAGCGAGAGGCACTCTACCTTTCTCTAAGAGGTAACTGTGTTTATGCTGTGCCTCAATAAGAATCTTGACTCCTGCCTGGAAACAAAATAAAATAGATTTTAAAAATCCCAAACAAGTATAACTGTAAATATGTAATCTGGATCAACAAGTGACAGGCACAAACAGCATCAAGAGTTTCTGTCCTGCTCCATGTTTTGTCCAACACGCTAAGAACTAGGCTCTGCAAGCCGCTGCCAGAGGGGCTGCAGGCACGTTTCGTCCTACCCACCTCCCATTCACGATGCTGTTTCCAGCACTCTCTGGGCATGCCGGCCACTGGGACGCAGCTCCTGCCAGCCTGCAAGCACAGCCGAAAGCCTTTCTGTCTGGAAAGAAGAGTCTGGTCTGAGGGAAACCAGATACAGCCAGTGACCAACTCCAGGTACCTACTGCAGCAGTGACCGCTGCTGAGTTCAACTAGCCATCAGCAGACAAGCAGTTCCTCCAGCTTGTTCTCAGGCAGCCTTCCAGGAGAGCTCCCCCTGTTCTACTTCATTGTCACAAGACTGAAAACCCTCCGAGGACAGACTTTCCTTGGATAGGGCAGCACCTTTTAGGAGCCAAGTGTGGAAGAGGCACAACAGTCTAGGTCTGTTAGGGGAGACAGCAGGCAGCAGTTCTGAGCGCTGAGGAGTGAGAGGTCAGAGTTACCGAGAACTGTGTAAGGAAAGCTAAAAACAATCATTTAAAAAAAGAAGTTGTTACAAAGTCCTTTCCACCTGATGCAACTTGGTACATAGGTAAAAGATAAGTCACCTTTTGGAATCGGTCCTAATGAAACGTTACTTGTTTTTCCAAAACAAGACATAGTAACTTTTCTCTTAAATGGTTTCTCCCAGTTAGAACAGAGGTGGGGAAGGACGGAAGCGTGCGTGCACACATATGCACCCCCTTTGCTCCATGGCCAAACCTTAGCCACCCATCTTTTTTTTCCATGGAAATCTGCTCCCTGTGTCCTATTTGCAGAAGTATTGCTCAAGAAGTTGAGTAAAACTACAACAAGCAAGGGAAGAGGATACAGCTGTAACTGGAAAACAGGAGAGACAATTTCTTCCTCCCCTCCCCATGCCACTGCCTCTCCTGCTCAGTTTAGGTAGAATTACACAGAAACATGACCCGTTATTAAAGGAAAAGCCCATTTCCTTTCTCTCCCCTGTACAACCGCCTTTGGTGCTGGCTGTGCAGTGCTTTCTTTCGATAAAGGCACCTTTGGAAAGCACTTATGGCCCGAAGCACAATGCCCCGAAGCCTCATATTTACACCTGAGATCAGCCCTGCTGCACTTCTCCTGCCCCCAGCCCCAGAACTAGCCCCCAGGGCTACAGCAACGGCATGGGGAGAGCAGGTTGCCACACGAGGCTTCCCACAAGTGGCCGTGTGAACACACACACGTCTCATTTTGCCACATGCAGGCACCCACGTGCTGCCCCTTGTGCCTTCCACGTCACACTGAATACTTCGCCATGTCACTCTTATCGAAGACAACTTTGGTTGCAAAGTAAATGGCTACCAGGCCAAAGCCAGCAGCTGACACCATGTAGGCAGTCACTGACTGCGTAAACTGGACGATGGACCCCATGAAGAGGGAGGGGACAACCTGAGAGAGAAGGAAAGCACTGTCCAAAATAGCCAGGTCCAAGCAGATCCCTCGGCCAGGAGCCACCGAGTCTGGTTCTCCCACCATCATCATGAGCGAGACGTCGCAGGAGGAGCTGACACACAGAGCCGAGCCGGCGGCTGGAGGAGAGGAGGAGGAAGAGGAAGAAGAGAAGAGGCTCCCAGCATGTCCATTCTGGTAAGGCAGCTTCTGGCTGGAAAGGAGGCCTTTAGAGAAGGCTGATTTCTTGTTCAATCGAGCTGCGTCTTCCTCCTCTTTGCTCTTATATTTATGCAAAAATACCTAGGGGAAAGAAGGAGGGCACGTGAGGAATGAGTAGGTAGGGTGGAGCAGGCGAGGTGGGGGGCAGAGGGGGCCCCGGTTTTTGGGCAAGAGAGCAAAACCACTCTGTGCTTTGTGTGCGTTGGGTCAGGCTGTTAGAGGTGGGGAGTGCCTGCAGTGAGCCTGGCCCACGTGAGATGGCCTCCAGGAGCCAGCCTGGCTTTTCCCGACTGGCACGGGATTCAAAGCAACCCTGACTCACCGGGGGAATCTGGCCAAACGGTGCCTTTGTTGTGTTGGAGCTCTGGAGCTCAGCAGAGCGCTGCAGCCCATAGCCAGCCCAGGCTTTGCACCTGGGGACATTTTGTGCTGAGCCCTGGGTTGTCACCTCCTCGCTGGGTGCCAAGGCAATCCGGGCACCAGCTACAGCTCGCCCCATCCTGAAATCAGCTGATGGACACTTGCAGGACAGGAGTGAAGGGCCAGAGCCCGCTTTGGACATATCACAGAGCCAGCGCGCTCCAGCCAAACCGAAGTGTTTATAAAGTGGCTGGTTGGGAAATCAAAACCTTCCTGCACAAGTGCCCAAAGGGCAGACCAACAGTCCGGAGCCCGGGATGCACGGCCACTTCTTAATACCTGATACTTAAAAGTGACACCAGCTGAGACAGCACAGCGCTGGGAAGTCAGGAAAGAGCTCTTTTTTCAGCTCTGCAACAGACCACGCATGCGTGACCTCAACTGAGTTGCTTCACCTGCCTGACCTGAGCCTCCTCTCTCGGGCTAGGAAAGAGGGAGAAGAAAAATCTTTTTCTTCTCACCCGTTTTTTGCCTCGCTCTGCTCAAGCTGTGAGATCTCTGGGGCACAGCTCGCTCCAGCAGTATTCACACAGAGTATTTTGGATCAAAAAGCTCTCCACGTTAACGCCAACAAATAATGGGCCCTCATGTGCAGACAGCAAAAACGCTGTGGAGCTCCAGCTTTAAAACTCCAGGGCATTTGCAATTATGCACAACCGCTGGTCTGCACGGGGTAGAGCAGGTAACGAAGGACACGTTAGTCCATTATCCGCATGGTGAGACTGAACAAACAAAGAAAATAAAAAGGAAAAACCTGCACCTGTTTGAGAGCAAGAGCGCACCGTACCCAGCTGCAGGGCTCAGAGGGGCTTCCCTGAACCACCCTTCCTTTTGTAGGAGGGACCTGGGCACGGGTCGAGAGGAGGGAACCGCTGGTGCAGGAGTGTGGGCACTCCAGCCCTGTTGCAGGCCACCTCAAAGCTTTCCGTAGCCTTGGCACCCACCCAGCGACTCCCAGCCCTGCCCCAGTGTATGTCAGCACCAGCCAGTCTCTGTTCATGCCGCCCCAGGCCGCGGCTGCAGATCAGCAGCACAAACAGTTTCAGATTCAATCGGAGAAACCAGATGAGAACTTCACTAAACAGCAGTCATCTTCCAAAAGCTTCACCTGGGCTCTGCTCAGCTGCTCACCATACCCTTCAACTCCTCAATTCTGCCTAGGCTCATGAATTTATGCTTAAATACATCAATCCAGGACTGTCACTTATCTTATGTGAGGCTTAAAAATCCTCCCACGCGCCTCCTATTGCCATCAGACTTCAAAGCAACTCAAAACCCAGCACAGAAAGGGCATTGTGTGAGCCAAACTAGGATGGCCCCCACAGTTCCAGCCCTTCGTATTTGATGCTGACATTCCCAGAAGTCTGCTCAGCTGCCCTGAAGGGCCACGCCACATTTCTTGGTTCCTGTACTGATCCAGGCTATTCAGAGACAGGAGTTCTGTCAAGGGTGTTTGAATACCTAGTGTAGAGAATTCATTTAAACCTAGAGAAAAATGACTTAAACACATATTCACAGGAATGAGCTCAGTGAGAACCTACACTTTAAAATCAACCCTTGTAACACAGGAAACAACCACAGGAGCCACCGGTGGCCTCAACCAGCAGCTTCATCTCCCTCTGTACTTGATGGGGAGTGGTGGGAATGAGGAACCTAGCTCTCCCTAATCTCCTGCAGAAGATGTGAGAGCCCACCATGCATATTACCTCTAGTAAGCTTGCAGGCATGGTTAGAACATGCAGATCTTTTCCTCCTGTTCTAGACAAGGTTTAGCGGCCATGCGAAGATGAGAGGGCATGCAGGAGAACGGAGCGACTTACACAGCCTGTGCAAAGCAAGGAGCTCCAGCGGAGGTGGCCTTGCAGGCTTTCACCAAGGATCCCGCACAGGGTGGAAGCAACAGCCACTTTGGATGCCCCTTCTGCCGATTCGCTTTGGGAGGAGTGTTTGAAGTTAAAAAAAAGTCAAAAATGAGAGGGAAGAGAGGAAGCAGGAACGAGGGAAGGCAAACAAAAATGATGACAGATTTCAACAGTAAGGAAAAAGAAGAGAACACAAATGGGGAAGATGGAGAATTTTCTGCAAAAGGCATTTTAGGGACTACTTCTTGTGGGGTCTCCCTGCAGCCTGCTGCAAAGCAGTTGGTAAAGGAAGAAGGAACTTTCAAGTTAGGGCAACAGAGAGACCAAACCCAGCTATACCCCACACCTCATTGTACTACGAGTGTTTCCCTGTCAAGCCTTTGGCAAACATTTGGGCATGTGGCCTTCACGTTCCCAGCCTGTGGAGTTTGGTTTTCATTCTGTTGATATTATGTCCATGGGAGATCCCAGCCAAACCGAAGCTTTTGCGAAGCAGAACACTCCCTCGTACCCCTATTTTGACAGGGTGCCTGGTGCAAATTGGGATGGGTTGGTCAGAAGTATTTGTTCAATGTGAACATCTGGATGCCTGTGGTAAAAACTCCTACTTATTTCACTGCGCAGTGAACCGCCTGCCATTGGGATGAAAGAGCTGCTCTCAAACCACAAATTAATTTTGCATTTGCAGCACAAGAGAAACTCCTATTAATCCAGTGTGCAACTCAGGAACCTCCTAGGACTTCTCCACAAGGATAACATCTGTGGGACAGCATTACTAGCTTTTGTGTTGGTGTCAAAAGTTTCACAGCGTTTATTCTTCTTGGAGCTAGGGGAATAGAAAGAACCTCAGTTTTCATTTCATAGATCTTCATGCTATGGACAAAAATTGGAAAGCAGGGGCTCTAAGGGCTGAAAATTCTTGAGCATTTTAGCACCTCAGGCTGGCACTGCTGCAGATGTGACTCGGTTGCAGAATGCACACAGGTATAACTAACCTGCACCAGTTTGCCTAAAAATATGCAGAACGCAGAGGAACACAGGACGTCCCCTTTGACACACCAATCCTAGCTGACTTCTCCCATCTTACCCACTTGTCACTTCTTAAGATTGCATAATGCTTGCTGTAAGCAGGAGATGCCTAAGGAAGGAGATGCTAAACTCTCTTATATCCTCCATTTCAGATGAATCTTCAGGGAAGACACAGCCTGGAGACAAGAGGCACATGTGGAAAACCTTGCACACAGGCATGTGTTTCCCTTCCATGAGCTGAAGTGACTGTATCAGCTAAAAGTGGCAACAGAGGCTGGCCAAGCTGTCCTCACAGCTACCAGGCACATTGCCCTCTGGAGCGGACCCCTACCTGTTTTTCATGATGATACAGTGATGCCAGTGTGTATGGCAGGATCTGGAGTGCAGAGAAGGTGAAACCCGTCAGAGCAGCCGAGATGGTAACAACGATGACGCTGTGGGAAAGGCACATGACGAAGGCAGCCACAGGGAAGAACACCACGCTGGCCAGGTAGACCGCCCGCGTCCCAAACTGCTTCACCATCCGGTCCATGATTGTCGAAAAGAAGATAGATGTGACGCATTGCAGGAAGAGGCCCAAACTACCCATGCGGACACCTGCAGGTAAGCAGAGGTGGTGAGAGACACTGCCCTGACCGCACCCAGCCTTCACACACACAAACACCTTTGGGTCTCGCTCCTTCTCCTTCAGTGCCCAACTCAGGACAGCCCATGCAGAGTGTGGCACAGCCACAAACAGCCCTGGCAACCACATGGCTGGGTCAGGAAGCAGAGCAGCACCACCTAACATATCCCAGGGTTGCACCAGCCAGACTGCAGCTCCCACCCTCCACCAGTGAGGACTTTCCTACCTGTGCTCCTGAGCACCCCAGTCTAACTAAAGGGGCAATGGGAGATAGGAATCCAAATGCCAGTCTTGTCTTTGGAAGTGGTTGTTCGAACCTTCCTACTCTTGACCCAGGATCTGTCACCTGCTCATGACCCAGGATCTGTTGTTACCTGATGCCAAAACCAGCAACAGAACAAAAGGAACAACGAATTGTGCTTAAGCCAAGGTAAAGTACACAACATCTACTAAACGACTGCAGTATCCGGTAGCAATCCGGACCTTACCCTTTGCAAAGATCTATCAGATTTCAGGGAATTAAAACCATTAACTCTTTGAAGCGAGGATCATTACTCAACACATGTTTCTATGACAGCTAGCACAATGGAGTCCTGACCTGCTGGAAGCTATACAGCGCAAGTGTTAAATAATAATTAAGCTCCCTCTAAGTTAAATAGACACTCAGCACAAAGAGGCAGTGTGCTGCAGAGCTCACGGAGGCAGTGAGTGGAAAAATCAGAGGGAAAGATATACAGCTGGAGGAGGAGGGCCAGGAAGGTGCCCCCAAGAATAAACTACTTAGATCAGGGAAAGGAAAAGAAGGGCTGGGCAGCGAGTCAAGGCTCTGGCACAACACAGCAGGCAAAACGGGACAGCGGGCAACAACAGTGGGCAGGTAACGTGAGCATTATCCCATGATGTGGACGTGGCAGCTACTGACTGGAGTGGCGAGCACCATCAGAAAGCACTGGAGAGAGGGTTGAAAACTGGGTAAACCGCTCGAGGGCTCCCCGGGTACAGATGCGAGATGGGAATCTCACAGTAGCACAAACGGAAGATGCAGCAAAGCCACTTCACTGCTACGGCTTTCCAACCCCTGCCCTCTGAGAGACAGGGAGCACCATCACCCCTTATTTAAAAAGGAGTAAAGAGCAGTAAAAGGACCTGGCAGCGTCAACCACAGCCTGCAGACAGAGCCGGATACCTCCTGTTCGGCACACAACCTGCCAGACCATTCTGCCACTTAACAATTCAGCCCCAGGCCAGGGCTGCGCTGCCAGATCTAGTTCTGTGCTGGGTAGCTCGGAGGACAAAGAGGCATTTCCCTGTTTGGTCCACCATGCAATGCTCTGGGGGCCATGGAGAAAGGTTTTGTCCTGACCCACCTGCAGAAAGTCTAGTTTTCTGTAACCTTTTTTCGCATTCCTAGCGGAGCTGAGCCCATTCCTAGCTCCCACTAAACGCTCCTGCCCTAGGGAACGGGTGCTGCAGCCTCAGAGCAGCTGGTTCACTTCTCACCTTCATCGTAGTGGCGTCTGGCATCCGTGCCTGGCTTGGCTCTGGGGACACCGTGGTACAGTCCTTCTCCAACAAAGTCTGTGTAGAACAGCATGAAAGTCATGAGTGCCATCCAACTGCAGAGCTCGGCCACGAACAGGCGCCGGATGACCTTGGGGATGCGGCAGTAGAGGCTGTGGAGCCGTGGCACCAGCGTGCAGAGGTTTCTCATGGCCTGCATCACGTGCCTGGCCTGCAGGAGACATGAGCTCCTGGAGAGCTGGCAAGAGCAGCAGGCAGGAGATGAGGGCTTAGGGGGAGCATCCTTCAGCGCTGGGCCATCCAGAACGTCTGCCTGGGTGGCTGCCTCCTCTGTCACAAAGAGCGTGGCCAGCACACAGCCGAGGAAAATGACAGCAAGGAGGCTGAAGAGGCAGGTCTCCTGCCCTCCCAGGTAGGGGGCCAGAAAGCTGCCGCCCCAGTCAATGGCTGGAAGCAGGTAGCCAATGCAGCCTCCCAAGCTGATCATGAAGGCATACATGGAGAAGGCCTGGCGGCAGTTGTCTGGCTCCTGGAAGAGGTCTGAGAGCAGGGCTTCCAGAGGAGTGAAGCAGACCTGGCCACAGAAATCCAGTAACCCGATGCCCAGGATGAGAAAGGCAATCTCCAGCGGGCGAGTGTTGAGGGCAAACAGGCTGGCCAGGCTGCTGGCATGTGGGATAATGAAGAGGCTCAGCAGGACTCCCAGGCACAGCATCCAGATGAAAGGTCGCCTTCGGCCATAGCTGCTGTGCCAGTGGTCGCTGGCAGATCCGATCAGCGGGACAAAAACCAAGCCAAGGACAGGCCCTATCCCTGGAAAAGAGAAAGAGGTGGTGTTAGGGCGACAGATCTGGAGGACATCGGTCTGTATGCACTGTAAAAAAAGTCTGGGATGTTTCAAGAACTCTGTAAGCTCTGCTGGGTCACAGCCCCCTCCTCCAAACACAAGGCTGCCCTTGATATAACAGCAGCCCAGCAACCACCCTGCAGAGACAAGTCTCCAGGCCCTTATTTGCCCCTGCCCTCCAGACTCGAAGGGGAAAGAAGCACCTCAAAGATGAGAAAAAAAACCTGCCTACCTAAAACCATGGTCATGAACTTCTCTTCCACACCCACTTCCAGCAGCAGCGGAGGCACGTAGGTTATCCCTGCAGCCAGGCAGACCTCCAAGCCGAATGTCAGGGAGTTGACCAGCAGGAGCTGGGTCTTGCGGTTGTGGAAGAGCATGCTGACCCAGGCTCTCTGAGCCATGCTGCCCCGACAGCCCTTACTGACGGAGAGCTGTGTCGCTCCGGCTGCGGCACTCCCAGGGATGCCCCACAAGCAAGGTTTGGAGCTTCCCTTCCTGGTCTGCTGGACAGATGCTGTCTCCCATTTTTAGCAATGGTGAATGAAGGGTCTTTTCCTCTTCCTCTTAATGCAAGATGTGGCCCCAGCAACGTTGAGTCTGGGCGTGGGTAGGCAGGGATCCCACTCCGGGCTTCCCCTTCTGCTCACATGCCGTGGCCTGAGAGAAGAGAGAGCTTGTTAGACACAGTGGGGTCCAGGGCAGGGGAAAGGGCTAAAACCAGATACCACACAGACACATCATCCCTGAGGAGACAGTCCCCAGCCCAACAGGCTTGCGGGCACGGGAGGATGAAGAGAGGACATCTGGGAGAACAGCAGGGTTAAAAGACACGAACTACATTGGTGCCAGGTTTCTCTCCAAGGGCTTGTGACAGGTGAGACAGGCACCTGTCAGACACGGTTTGGGAAAATCCAATCCCGCCTTCAGGCTAAGGGAGGTCTAATGACCTCTCTGTGTCCTGTCCGGCCTCATCCTGTCCAGTTGTAGCAGAGAGACAAAGGAATTAGGGTCCCCTCTCCCAGTGAAATCAATTAAGAGTCCCCTTCGAGGAGCAGGGCTGCAGGCTCTCGCCTGCAGTCACACCGGGTCATCTCTAGAGACCCGTGCCGCTGCCTAATGACCGGGGCATCCTCTGCGCTGCCCCGCAGGCTCCCAGGGATGCAGTTTCACCCAAATCCTGCCTCCAGCCCCTGAGACGGGGCACAGAGAACAGATGGTGCCTCTGTGGAGTTTCACAAACAAACCTGACCCACTTTAGCCTCATCTAACAGTGAATGGCAATTACCTTACTCATTAGACTGAGTCATTTATTTGCCCTGTAACATGCTCCCTCTCTCCAGCCTTCTTCAGAGGGGAGAGGCCACCAGATCAGGACAGGGGCTAAGTAACTAAGGCAAGAGTAAGCAGATGCCTCTTAGTAACCTGTTACGAGCCTGCCACTATGTCAGTCTACAATCGAAAGAAATCCTGCAAGGTTACCAGCACCTAGTCCACCAAACTGCTGTTTTCCTAAAAGCACTTTGGGAAGATGGTCCGTAGTTCTGCTGGGAAAGGTAGACAGGTTAGCAGGACATTGAGCTCCTGCACAGCCATTGATTCAGGAGTATAACAAACTGCTGCCTAATTCTCAGGATTTGTGTGCTCCGACTTCTCACCCTAGACGAGCCACTATCGAGTTTCTCTCTGGGGACAAGGCGTAACAGGTCCCACTGGCCTGAACGCGCTTCAGCTCATGACCCATTTCTGCACTGTGCACTGCACTCCCAATGCGCACAGAAGCTTCTGCCTCCTGTCCCACCGCAGCGCAGCCCCCAGGTGCTTTGGGTCCTTTGGATGAAGGAGGCTGAACAGAATGTGAGACATGCAGGCGGAGGAGTTTATCTCCAATTGCTCCCTCCCTGACTGCGGGGAAGCTGTAACTGCGTACCTACCCGCCTGTACACCCTCTCCCTGCCCCAGCAGCTAGCTGGTACTGAGTTTCCTCACTTGGCTGCAGAGAGTGAAGCCATCAGAAGAAACAAGGTAGAAGTCCAGTTTTGCAGCCTGGTCCCCCTCTAAATTCTTTGCCTCGATTACAGGGGAGAGAAGACTCCTCCAGGGAACGTCTCCAGGCCAACGCTTGCCTCCCTCCTCAGCATGCTGGGGCAACCAGTGCTGGAGGCCATGCTTGGTGGAGCGGGTCAGACCTCGCAGAGCTGGAACGGCTGTGGGATGCAAAGTGTGTATGCAGGAAGGGCTGCTGAACCAGCAGTGCTGGACCTTAGTCTAGCCACAGCTACACCGGGCAGAGATAAACCTCCACGTTATCACCAAACATGGTGCAAATTAGTGTTCCCTAATTTCACGGAGCACACGCGTTTGACCTCCATCACTGCACAAGTGTTAGTAGACAGGTACAGCTGGGACAGTTTCTGCATTCTCCCTTTTCTCTTTCTTCCCCTCTTGCCATCAGCCAAGTAACGCACACAGACATGACTGCGTGAAGCTGGAAGTGTGGCGATGAGGTTTTTGCAAAAAGCAAGCATCGCTCTCCGCCTCTCGCGGCTGCGGAGGAGAGGCACCACTCCTGAGCTGAGGAGTTGACGGGCTGCCAATTACACACAATAAGTACCGATTATTTTCCTTCCAGATCCCTCACCTCCCCCCTCCCCCCTCACTCAGACCTCGACTGTCACAGAAGATATCTCCTTTTAACAACTGCGAACATTTAAATGACTTGCCCAAGGTCAAACAGCGAGCTAACGGCAGAGGGGGAACAGTTTTCCTTTAATCACTAGAGGTGGCTTCAAAGGAATCCTCAGAGGCCCCAGATACGCTCAGCGTTACTTCAGATGCACTCTATCTGCAAGGAAGCGATTGGGGGCAGCAACCACCTTTCTTAGATGTGGGCGAGACACAGGATGTCTCAGCCTTGTTCGTTTATGACGGGTGCCCAGCTGGCTGACAGCCTTGGGATAGGAATTTAAGCTGCAGCAGCACAAGCCTCGGTGCTGTCGGCTAGAGGAAGCGGACTCGTGAGCCAGAATTAACTGAGCCACCGTCGCCCTACGCTAGAGCTGGAAGGGAGATGTAATGTCCACTGTCTGCTGTAGTCCAGGGTCTGGAGGGCGTACAGAGGGGAACTAATCCCAATGTAAACCCCAAACATTAAGTAGAATATGTCTCTCTCACACACACAGAGCAAAAAAAATACTTTCTCCCCTTTTATCGCAGTGACATCTCTAGCACTGGGGAGGAAGCAGAAATCTGTCCATCTCCCCAACTACCTGAGAATTTCAGCTCTGAGGCAGAGGCTGAATTCTTATCAGTAAGTAAGAAAAGACCTGTCTCTTCCCCCCCTCCACACCCTCAGAGGGCTTTAACGACAAAATAAACCCCAGTGTACCCAGAAGCAATACTCATGCACAGCCAGAGATGAGAAGCTGTCAACAGCAAACAAGTCGTAGACACAGTTGCAACAGATTATGAACCCTTTTCTGTTTAAATTACATTTTGTCCCAATACTCATCAATTACTTTTTTATTTTGTTCACAGAATACAGAGAGACGGATTGGTTTAGCTGGAAAGAAATGCCGGCGCAGGCTAGGAAAATCATCTGAGCCGACGATCTGTAAGGAGAGGGGCAGAGGGATGGAGAAGGAAGGTTCGGGAGGCTCACAGGAGCCGGACTGAAAGGAAGCCAGAAGCCAGGACTCACCTCCTCCGGGCAGCGAGAGGCGATCCCTGCGGCTCCGCAGGGCGCACAGCATTCAGGAAAAGCTACTGAAGCAGTCTGCAGGCGAGCAGAGGTGGAACCCAGCTGCAGGTACACGGGCGGGTTTGGTTTCAGGGCCCTCCCTGCCTCCCGATAACACGGCGGTGTTATCGGTGTGTTATTGGCACCGCAACCGCGCCGGGGCCCCTCGCGCGAGGTGCGGAGCAAACACAGGCTGCAGGCACCAGCCCTGCGCTCGTCGCAGAGGGTTTCGCCACTGCTGCCCCAAACCAGCCCAGAAGGAAACTCGCGGTCTGGACTCACATCTGAACTTTGCCCAAAGCCCTGCCCTGGTGTCAAAATTTGTCGCCTTCCCTTGCTGATCTGCCGGCACTTTCACAAACAGCCAGCAGAGAGAGATTTAGTACATGGGATTATTATTTTCTTTTTAAAGACAATTAGATGTTCCCTGCAGCTTTGCAGGTAACAACCTGGCTGTAAGTAACAGTCCCACCATAAAGACCAAACACTTTGTTTAAATGGCTCATCTCTTCTAGGACAATTTATCTGGCAGACTATGCAGGAGGACTGGTTTGAGTCTGGTGCTCTGTAACTCTGTCCCGAGATGGAAGAAGTGAGTTCGGCAAACCACGTCCTAGCTGAGCGATCCTGGTCTAACAGCAGCAGTGACACGTCACACCCCAGTGAGCTGGCCACAGCCTGTCCAGCCCGGTGGGATCTGCCATCGTGTGATGGGGAGACCTTTCACGGTCAGACGGGGGGTGGCTGGGTCAAAAAGCTGCATGACAGCGGGCACTTCTTGCCCTCTGGCCTCAGTCTCCCCAAACTTCTACAACAGGGACACAGCATTTGTCCTTCCTAGGGAGCACAAGGCCAAGTACCTGGACAAGGACAGCAGCCAGCCCCCCAAAAAGGGGGACGCCAGCCCTCCTGTGTAAGGTTTCTTGCACACAGAAGCAGAAGGGAGCCACATGTGGGGCTTTTCCACAGCTGCTCACCGAGCTGTTGTGCCATGGGGACATCATCTGTTGCCAAGCGTTAAGGCTCTCTTCCTCTCCCTCCCCAAGGAGAAGCAAAGCCTCTTTAAACCCGGGGTTTCCGTTTTACTTTTAAGCTTGCAAACCAAACTTTTCCTTTCCTTTCTCTGCAGAGAAACAACAGATCAACTCCGAGAGGCTGGTTCACCTGGCAGCCAGGTAGGAGGGCGGATCCTGGGGGCAGGAGCAAAGCAGCACGCTGCCGCCGGACAAAGGCAAGCCGGAGCGGAGAGGGCTCTCTGCCACCCAGCTGGACAGAGCAGCCTGTCCAGCAATGGCAACCAAAGCAGAAAGGACTGCACCTCCCACAGTCCCGGTGTCTCCTGTCCGCTCTCTCCTCTCCCGCTCGAGCACCCAGAAGGACAGGGAGGAAGGCAGGCAGTCTGCCTCCGCGGAGTGCCACTCATCCGGCAGCACTAGCAGGGAGCAAGGAGAAGGAGCAGGGGTGAAGCCGGGGAACGCGGCTTCCGAGAGTCCATTTCTCTCCAGGCAGCGGGCCAGCAGATTGGATTCACACGTTTCCCCGACTCAGAGTTTGTTCTCTGTTCACACGCTACAGAAGAAGTTCTGACAGATGTCATCCGGGGCTCGACGCGGTACAGAGATGCAGGAAGGCCCTGCTGGAGCAAACCCGCCATCTGAATTCGATGCAGAAACAGGACTGAGTTTACGGGTGATGTCAGATGTTCTGACTCATTTACATGAAGCAACGCCATCGCCAGTAGAGGTTCACTTCCCACTTCCTTTCTCTCAACCAGCACAGACGTTGCTCTGTGTGCCCTCGCTAACGGACTTTGAGCCGTACTTTCACTTTTAGAAGAAACACACCCCGAGACACCTGAAGGCAGTGGACTACGTGCGGGGGCTGACGGACACGCAGGAGCAAAGACTGAAAGAAGTCTCTGCTCCTCCCAATCTCCTCGAACCTTCCCAACATAGGTTCTTACAAGTAATCGCATCTAAACAGTGCTTAGACAGAATGAAGATTGAGGGACGGACATTTTAAAAATAAAATTTGGGTGTAGTTACGTGGCAGAGAAGAAGTCATTTATTCCTCAGAAGAATCCATATCCCACCACTCCATAATCCTTTCAGTCTCCCGCATGGGTGCAGAAGGGACAAGAGATGTTACTAAACGTGGTAGCAGCCGCTCTGATTTATGACGGTCGTGCATTTACCCCGCAGTTCAACAAACAGCCACAGTAACGATCAGGCAACAGAGAATTAGATTCGTCAACAATTTGTGACCCGTCAGGGCTCTGTAATAACCTCAGCCCTGTCTTATATGGGGAAAAAACTACCCCACAAAAGCCTCTGCCTTCGCAAAAGCTTTTTGGAGAAGCACCCGAGGCAGGTGGTAGCGGCCGGTGCGGGAGGCAGGAGATGGTGCTGTGCCGGGAGCTCAGGCGGGGGCTGCTCCGGTCCAGCAGCTCCCAGGTGAGAGGGACCCGCACCCTCCCTCCCCGCCGCACGGCAGGTTTGATGCCGAAACCCTATTCCCAACAGGCAGCAGAGAGAGGGGAGGGCGAAGGGTATTGCTAGCCGTCGGGTTTCCATTCATAACCAGAACGTTACATTTCCAACCTTCCAAGGGGCTCTTTATGAATGTTATTAATTCCCCGCTCCCTGGAAGCCCTTTGGAAGAAAGGGTGGGAGAGAGCACAAGAGCGAGTGCTTAGGGAAGGGCTGTTCATACAGTGCCAGATCCTTTCACAGCTATCAGTGTCCATTCACTGCAGCTGAATGTGAAATACACCATGGAGAATAGCTCTGGCAGCCTTGCGCGGGATGAAATGGAAAACTCACCTGACCTCTCCTGACCCTCTCCCCTTCCCCCCCCCCCCAAATCTCCTTGACCCCATTCACAGTGCGGGGAGAGGGGAGCGGTCATTAAGCAGGGATGGGAGAACTGGCGATTTATTTAGTCTCTCTGAATTAACTCTGCGTTTCCTTTGAGCTCTGGGGCTCCATTATATCGGCCTCGGCAGCTCGGCTTAGGGAAAGAACAGCAGCGGGTGGAAATCCCCTCAGACGAGAACAAGGAAGACCTGGGTGCCCCAGCCCATTTGAAATTCCCTCCCTCACCCCACCATGCAGCGTCCAGCAGCCCAGACACCAGGAGACAGAGATAGATAGATGTATATAGGGGTGTGTGTGTATATATATATACACACACACACACATCCAGGACAAATGCTAGATGCTACAGATGCATCCAGAGTTACGGGAAGGGACAGGTCCCCCCAACAGCTCAGAAGACCTTGCACGCAGTTTGGTTCAAAGGGAGACATTTGAATTTGTCAGGACTGGGGGTCGGTTCTTTGCAGCCACGCTGCAAATTCTTCTTTGCAGCACCTACACCGTGACCATCCTGGTTCCAGGGCTACCTAAAACCCAGAGCTTAGTTCAGGCCCTTCTGAGCTCGCTGCTCTCCTGACGCACAGACTGATGCCCGGCCCAACAGACACACGTGCCGAGACTGAAAGCAGTTCACTACCATCTCCGTTTTGTGAATTAAAAGTAAGAAGCCAAAGAGAGAAGGCGGCTCCAAGTTTTCAGCACCTCAGCTATCAGGTGATTTTCAGGGGGCTGCATCTCCCACCTTCTGTGCGCCACTAAACAGACCGCCCCCGCTCAGACGCTGAGCAAAGCTCTTGTCGCCCATAACCCCCGAGCCGCTCACCCTCCCTGCAGATGGCTGGGGCTCACCGAGATGGAGTTTGAGATGCAATCTCAGGTCCTGCCAGGTTCCTGCTGCCTCGACCACAGACTGCAAGTCATTTCAGAGGTACCAGGACACATCCGCAACTGCCAGGGAGCAGAGGTGGGGCACAAGCCACCCGGTGACCTCCCCTCTACCTTTGGTCCTACTAACCTGGGAACTGGTTAGTCCTGACGGTTAGCAGGGTTGGGCTGTTCCAGAGCCAGCCCAAGGGACTGGTTCACATCTGCAGAAGCTTTGGGAGGCATTTTTTTTCTGCTATCAGTGGTTTCTTCAGGTAAAGGTGCATCTGCGAGGGCAAGTGACTGTTGAGCGTCTTCTGTGTTTTATAGTAAGCAGCAAATGCATGTGAAACAGGTCACTGTCCCACATTCCTGAACTGGACAAAGTAAAAGCAAGAGGGAAAGACAAATGAAGGTCCCTATGAGATGGTTGAAAAGGTCAAAATATTTGTTAAGAATGGGAGCTAGGAAAGGATGCTTTCCCAGCCCGGCAGGCTAACAGCTCTGTCCTCGCCCTGCCTGTCACACAGAGAGGACACTTTCCAGGGTGGAGAAAGATCTGTCCAGCTTGCCCTTCACCCTGCGCGTCTCTGGTATCTCACGCTCCTTCCAGGAGCCATGCCAACAGCTCGATGGACACTTTATCCTCACCCCACAACACGGACTTCAAACAGACAGCAGGGCAGCCCACAGGCTCCACTGACCTGTCCCACAACCTGCTTCTTCCCCCGGCAGACAAAGGAATTGCTCCTGGCAGGAGGCTTTCTCCCAGGCTTTGGCTGCCTTCGCTCCAATGCCCTCCTGTTTGACCAGCAAAAAATATACAGCAGCAAAGTGTGGCCAGTTCCAGCCCGTCCTTGTCCTCCCCTCGTCGTTACAAACAGGAACCCTGTCTGACTAACGAGGTCAGGAGGCCATGCTGACATTTTCAGAGCTTGCCGTGCTTCTCAAAGGGACAGACATCAGCCCAGCGCACACCGCCATGCCAGCGGGTGTCATCAACTCTCCTGCCGTTGGCAGGCATCATTGCCACGTTAGCCCAGAGGCAGCCACGGGCTTCAGGCTGCCTGGGAGACCCTGCTGTGGTCCACGCTAGGAGGAGCGTGGCCAAGACAAGACAAGGTGCAGAGAGGAGCCGGGCACTGCGCCTTCCGCAGACAAGCAGGGGCCAAGGCTGAAGGGCTGAAACCTTGCCTTGCTCGTCTGTAGCTCAGCCCTGTTTCCATCAGGGATGCCACAGAAGATGACTGCACTGGGGGGCCAAGTTCAGCCGTGATGCGATGAAGGACAGAGTGCCCCAATAAATATCCCAGAGCTGAGCTCAGCTGCAGAGGGATCTTCAGACCGCGCTGAAGGAACCGCAATGGGGCTGCTTGTGCCTGCCACACGGTAGGGTGATCTGGCAGCGTTTCACATGCTCAGGACTGGCATCTAATCACCAAACTTCATTAAGCACACAGAAGCCCTACACGCTCCTAAACGCACGCAACGCAACCAAAGCAGCAGCGTTCTCAGCCTCCGCTGTCGAGAGCCTCGCTCCTTCTGGTCACCCTTTCCTGAGTCAGCGTCAGGTCTGCTATAAACAACTCAAGACCTCCAGACAAGGTTGGCTGGCTCTACATCAGAGCTGCAGCTTTGTTTGGCTACTGCATGACCCGAGTTCTTGCTTTTATTCATGAGAGGAGTCCCTGTTTTGGAGCGGGAGAGGAAATGAGAGACAATCTGGTTCTGCTTTTCACTTGAGCTCAGTTTTGGTGTGCCCATCACCCTGGCATTTGGTCTGAGTCAGCCTCTCCCCCGCCCCCCTCTTCTCTTTTTATTATTTTTAGCAGAAGAATAAAAATGTAAATTGAACTGGAAAGGGAAAAAATAAGCCCCCCTCCAGGTGCCCCCCTTCTCTGCAGCGTGGTAACGGGTACAGATTATATCCAGCACCACATGACCAGGGCCCGTATTTATATGTCAGTGTGTAAAACCCACCCTGCTGAGCCGCCTTTTCTCTGCCTGAGGCTGGGGGCTTCTGCTACGCGTCTAGTCAAACAGGCCCACAAAGGGGATTAAGGAGAGCCCCTCAGCCCCGCAGAGTAATCCATCAAATTATCCCTTGTTGGCGTTGCTGTCCTCTTCAGGGGGAAGGAAAAAAAAAAAAGCAGCCCTCCAAAGGCTTTTAAAGGCGCTGAAATTACACTTGAGCCTGAAACACTCCACCCAGCTGCTGTAGCCCACAGCACAATGGGCTGCTTGTAAAGGGAATACCGGGAAGCGAGGAAAAAGAGATGGACACCGTGAAAAAGGGCAGCAGCCTCCCCAAGTCTGGAGCTCCAACAGGTGGCTCGGACCCCCCCTGCTCCCGGGACCCCGCAGCAGAGCCGGCCCCAGTAATGCCAGGCTGCCCAGGCAGGCTCTGGGATGCATCTGCTGTGCCCAGACGGACCCACGGACACGTCCTCACCAGAGGTGGGGCTGGCAAAGGCAGAGTCTGCACCCAGCCATGGAGGAGTGCCCAACCCTCTCCCACCGGGTACCAGGGCTGGGGTACGGCAGTGCCCCTGACCACAGGCTGCAGCACTGTCACCCCATGCTACCTATGCGGTCCCCAGACCCCTGCAGGTGGACAGTCCTTCCAAACCCCTAAAGAACACCTAACGCAGACAGACAGGCTTGTCTAAGGCTCACGGCATCTCCACCGGTGTCCCCGTAGGCAGAGCAAAGCCAAAGAAAGATCACACTCACCAAAACTCTGTGAATGTCTGCTTGGACGTTGAATCTGTATTTTCTTCCACTGCAGCTACCCAAATAAAACAATCGCACGTGAACTTCAGTGCTGGTCATCACCACCCGATTTTGAGGTATGAAGTCCAGCAGCTCTGCCTAAGCAAGCACATGGGATTTCACAGGTTTGCATTACTGTAATCCTTCTTAGGGAGAAATGATCACTGGGAGTGAAACAGGGAAAGCGGATAGTAAAGCACTGACCACAGCAAACTGAACTGGCAAAGAGCAAACCAGTTCTTGTGGACGGCTGTTACTGCGTACAGAGAACACATGGCAGTCCCACTACATGCTACATGGGTCACCTTCGCAATGACACAAAACTTCGGAGTTCTAATCACTGCTGATGAGTAGGAGGAGAATAATTTCCCCATCTGTCACAGAGAATAGATGGGAAGGCAGAAACCCTAGCTGCTTTATCGTGTCTGCTTTGTAATGCCTGTTCACAGGGCTGGGAAAATGGGAAGTGAAATTCAAACTTCTTGTTTCCGACCAAAGCACAAATGCTGTGTAATGGGACATCTGACTCCTCAGCAAGCCAACGCCGTACTTCGGCTCCTCCTGCCCCTGGCACACCGTGGCTCCAAGGCAGCTCTAGGAATTCTACCCCATGATTCTGGCTTTATTTGGAAAGCTGTGACAGTCATGGGGCCAGCTGAGTCTCAGGACCAGCCTTGGGGTGGAGAGGACAGTTCTGATGTACTAGCAAAAACCCGGGGCCAGGGCAAAGGCCACAGCTGGCACCGACACAGGAGGCTGCAAATCCAGACCATCATCTATGGATCCTGGGCTAGTGGTGGCCAGGAGCTCTGCAGAAACCAACCACCGACGCCTGGCAGGAGGGCTGACGGGGTGTTCTAGCCCAAACAGTACCCCAGCAGGCAGCAGCAGCAAGGGGTCTGACAAATTTAACCACAGTGGGACCTGCTGCCACCTAACACTGAAATCTAACCCTCCCTCATTTTGCCAGAAGTCACGTTTGCTGAGGTCTGCGCCGAGGAAAGCAGGAGAAGAGCAACCAGCTAAAACTCCAGGCATGGCAGTCCTCAGAGAGCAACAGGCGCAGACTTATACAGTCCCTTTTGCTTAAAGTTTTGGGAGCGTGACCTCGTGCTCTTCCTCAAAGGATATACTTTGAAACCGAGACACACACAGAACTAATGGCCTCTTTTGTAATCACATGGTAGTTAGTCCATTTTTTCATGGTAATTTTCTGGTCTGCAATCCCAGTTATTTGTGTCCCTGCCGGAGAAGTTTGATGCTAACATATCTCTCAGCAAGCCCTTTGACCTCCGCTGGCAGGTTGGTGGGTTTCTCCCTCTCTGTTTTCTGTCTCTAAAATGAGGTCATGGCTTTGAATGAGACAAAGAGCCTTTGCAGCTTGAGGAATAGCCCCAAGACAGCTGTGAGTACAGAACCCCCATCAGTCACACCAGACCCCGAGTACACGAGAGGCAAGCGAGCCGGGCAGCAGCTCTCCCGGGAACGGCTGGGTTTTACCCCCCTGCTCCGAGAAGAGATCGTGCAACTGCTCGTATCGGAGCCGGTGCACGAACGGCTGTGGAACGGGCAGCCACCCACGGTGGGAGCATTCAAAGGGGGAGGGAATAAAGCAGAACTCTCCGAGTACTTTGGACTGGGAGTTGCTGTAAGGTACCGCTGTCCCCACCGCCTGCCCATCCGGCTGGGTTACCATTTCCAGCCTGCTTGCTGGCTCTCCAGCCACCCATGTTCCCAGTCCACCCTCCTGGCCTCAGCGGCCAGTGGAGTTGAGTTTATGCCGACACGCCAGACTGTCAGCACGGCACCTTCTGTCACACCAGCCTTGGGCCAGCACCCTCTGCCAAAGGCAGAGGTGAAGACCAGGGAATAACAGGATTTCTCTGGGGTGCTTTAAGGTCAAAGACCACGTATCAGTGTCCCGAGATCTTTCCTGTAAGAACAGCAGTTTTACGTGCCTGGGGTAGCAAAAACTGTGCACGGTCTCTGACTTTGCCTGCAGCACACCGACTTCCCTGTGTTAACGAGGGCCCTCAGATCACTGCCGGAGCACGAAGAGCCTTTTCCTTATCATGATAGACCAGTCACGAGGCCTGGGTCTGAAAACATGAGATTCTATGATTTTACTTCTGCCTGAAATTGCCTGGGTAATTGCAAAGATAAGAAGCAATCAGATTTTATTTTTCAAGACAGATAAGTTTCACTGGAAGATCTTTATGGGGAACTTAAGAAGCCTTTTCCTTTCCACATTCTCACTATCAGTTGAACACGTTACGGACTCCGAACACGCAGGGATTTATCATTAAGCTGTACCCGTTCACACAGAACACACGGCAGCACAGAGTGTCTGGAAGGGGAGTTTTCCACTTTTCAAAAGACAAAGCTCAAAGCTGCCATTTCTACAGGAGGTGAATGGAGCAAGGCTTTTTTTACCACCCCCCCCTCACTCCTCACCCCGTCTCTCCTTATGAACAGAAACCTATCTTCTATTTTGAGCCCTGGAAAGAATATCAGCCCTAATTTATTAGCTTTTTAGTAATTAAGCATGGAGTTCAAGTTCAAAGCTCCCTGGATTTTGCAGAGCCCTCTGAGCAGGGGCGCGCAGGCTTTTTGTTGCGCGAGGTTAGTGTCTTGCTCCGATAGAGAGTACAGACTGCATCTATCAACCAGGACAGGCAGGGAAGTGGTCCGAGCGCTGAAGTTACTCAGCGCTTGCTGAAAAAGTCTGCTGTAATGCCGGAGGATAAATGAAAGTTCGTGCCGTTCAGACTCCGAGTAGAGGCAGGATTTTTCTTTCCACGCTGGGCTCTGTCCTGCCCGTATTTAGTGGAGTAAAGTTCAGTGAGCTACAAATGAAGCAGAAAGACCTCCGATATTCCCGCAACGTGCTCTAGGCTGCCTTGGGCAAACAGCCAGGGCACCTCGGGCAGGCACAGTGCTGGCTTTGCCCAGTCAGAGCCGGGAAAGGGCTTATCACCAGCACCATCCCGGGCCATTCCGGCCGTGCATCAGCGTGTGCTAACTAGCCTCAGTCACAGCCTTCTGTTAGCAGAAGGGATAGCTAGCATTCCCTGCTCTTGCCCAAAAGGCTTATGCGGTGCTATCGACATTGGCCACAGACAGTGATGAATGGGAGTATCTGGGGGCAGCACAAACGTAGACTGTGTTCACAGAAATCAAAGATGAAAGAGGCCCTGTTGAATCATCTTCCCCGGGGCTGCTGCAGGACTGCTCCCAACAGCACATTCTCCAGTGATTTGTCCAGTCTGGATGGATTGGTCTCAAGCACTGAGGTTGCAAGAATTTCCCCTGAAACAATATCCATGGGCTAAGAGATTTAATAGCTGAGAAGCATCCTTCCTTCCCTTCCTCCCTCCAGTTACCCTCTGTGTAATTCCTGCGCTCTCCTTTTTACACTCATGGTCAGACCCCTCTCCAGACTACATTCAGCCACTCTCCCAAACCTAGCTTTAGTCAATCCTCGTGAAAAGCCACCCTTCCAGGCCCATTAATTGCTCAGTCAGCCTTGGCTGTAGCACAGCAGCCTTTTGTTCTAGCATTGCTCCAGCTGCTCCCACCGCCCCTCGCACACAGGAGCCGTTTGTCATAAACATTCCCAAACGCACCTCTGGAGTCCAACAGCAACAGTGCCCGCACAAAGCCCTCCCCTGTCACGCCAAGAGCCAGTACCTGGTACGCACAGACTGCTGCCTTGGAAAGCCCCTGTCATCTCATTGTTCCTTTGTGCTCCATCTCTTTGTATTTATGAACTGCCTCTCACCACCGACCTACAAGGAAGCTCTCTCTGTGACCACAACAATCCTTTATTCTGTTCGCACGGCTCTAAGCAAAGGGAGATTTTTTTTTTTTCCAGAATCCAGACCAAGGTAGCACAGCGATAACGAGCGCACCGCAGGGAGAGCACTAACAGAGGACACGGCAACAGCAGTGTCAGCTCTTGTAGATCATGGAAACGCTTCGGGTACCCTCTCACAACAGAAGCGGCACGACAGCCCTGGGCAGAGGGGAAAGGGAGCAGCACAACACCCTGGGTCAGTGGCAGATGCCTCTCCGGAGGCAGGGTACAGCCCAACGCTTCCAGACAGAGCACTGCTGATGGAGAGAGCATCAAACCACCGGCAGGGAACTCACGCGCAGGTTCCAGAGTAACGTAGAGGCTTTGGGTCTCTGCGCAGAGAGGACAGAGAACGGAGGGAGTACACTTACATCCACTTGGAATCGAACTGAAGAGCCAGTTCTGCCCATTGCTCCTCAATTAGCAGCAGGCAATTAGGAGGAGGTGGCAGAATAGCATTAGATTTGAGATTTGATCACCACCTCGGTTTCTTTGATGTAGGAAGTCAGATCCCAGCAGGAATCACTCCTCACGTTTGGTAAAGAAAGCGGGATCCACGGATTTTATTGCATGCACCGTTTCACTGAAAGTCTTAACCCATAAATCTAAAGCAAGATTTAGATGTTAGCCACAACTTCATTCCTGAAGTTGGCTCTAGCCTGCTCTGCAAGAACATTAATGTCTTTTGAGTGCTGACAACTTGCACAGATTTGAGTCACTGCACTCATTATATTTTCATTTTTCTTGAAGTCCTAGCTCCTGGAAACAAACCACCACGGAGAACTTCAGCTTCCAACAAAATGAAAGTGGAAAAAAATCTGCTCCCTTGATTGAAGGGAAAAACCTTAGACCTCACAAAGCAAACCCACTGCCCATCATTGTTTTAAGTTTCTTTTTTCAAATAAACCTCACTATTTTGCCAGAGGCCAACCTTACACCTTCTGAGTATTCAAAACCTGGCAATTATGAGAATTCATCCGCAAGTCACCAGAACTTGTTTTTTTCTGAAATCGACAGAGCCGATTTCATGTGTTACTCAAGGATGTAAGACAGGGCCAGGTCCTTGAGATCTGGACTGGCAGCAGCTTCTTTTAGTACAAGTACAGTAACGTGGAGAAAGAAACACGGTTCAGAGCTGCAAATCAAGCACCTGCTTACTGCTGCGTGTGTTCCAGCCACCCTCCAGCACTGAGACAAAGAAGCCATTCGGACCACATTCCTACACTACATTTCTTATTTTGCCAGACAATATTCACGGGGGTCTGTTTCTCCTCTTATGCAGGCTGGCAAAATGTTAAACAAATATTTTTGAACTGCAAGAGGAACTGACATTTTAGGATATGAAAACAAGGAGGAAGGGCACAAATTTGAGGACCTCCAAGGAACAGCATGCATGCTTGCAAATAAATAATAATGATAATTATAATAATAATAATAATGGTGACTTTACAGTTCCACTTAGTTATGTTTTTTGAACAAGCAACTCGATAGCTTAGTTGGTAGACACATCAGCAACTTCTGCAGCGCTGTCATACAAGATCAGACTCAGATTCTTACAGCAGCACAAGAAACAGAACAGCTTTCAAGGGATCCATGGGCTCAACATACTGTCAGCCTTAGACAACTGAACAATACCAGCACCAGGACGCAGAACTGCAAAAATAATCCTTTGGTTTACTATCTTTCTATTCTTTTGTTTGTGGTAAGTGCAAGATGTCCTGTAGGTTACACAGATCCACGCTTACAGGCAGTCTTCTATAAGCACATCTATTGCCTGACTACCTTGCAGAGACTGCTTTAAAGTTCCCCCCTGTTTTTTAAAAGCACGGATCCCTCCATGAGGGTCTCTGTCCCCTTTCTCAGCTGAGCCCTAGGGTTCCTGTTTTCACGTGGGTAGTCTGATATTAAGCATTCAGAAATCGAGTCAACGCTGAAAATACTTCACAGCTGCTCACAAGCTTCTCATGACCCCCTCGCTCCACTCATAGCACGACCTCGATCATGAGTTTAACTGCACGGCTGCAGGATCACAAGACTCCACAGGTTGGCTGTCCAGGGTGAGCTGTAGTTAAACGTAGCTGTCTCACCCTGACTGCCCCCCACCTCCTGCAGAAACCACAGGGCACGATCATATGATGGAATTAGTTGCAACAGCAGAAGTGAACGAAGGAGATTCATCAGATATAACTCTTTATGATTTCTGCATACGCCTCTCCATACTGTCGGCCACTTACTTCTCCTGAGGTACAAGGCTCTACAACTATTACTGCCTGCTCACCCCTGCCAGCCGCTGCTCTCCTCCCATCCCTCTGGTCCTTTTGCTTCTGCTCCCTCGTAGCCTTCAATTCATCACAAACCTCCACAACTTTCACCCAATGGGTCAAGTGTTTTGCTTTGATGTTGCCTTAGCCAAGATAAGGAGATAGCAACACACACATTAAAGAAAACCCAAAACAGCCAACTACCAAAACAAGACACTCCTTGGATGAACTGTTCCAACGTACAGAAAGGTGGAGGATAAACACAAACAGATGGTACTCACACCGCTTACAGCTCGTCTGAAAAGCTCTACAATCCCACTGCGACAAAAGCAGTACCGACCTCTGAAGAGGCTAAAGTCAGAGGAGCGCATTAGTACTATATCTATTGTCGCATATGAAATATGCTTAACTTGCCTGAGAATATATAGCCGTGGAGAAAAAGAGAGACCATCAGCAAATTACCTTGCCGTGTGTGCTATATGTTTTTTTCTTGTCATTTAAGCAAGCTCCTAGCACTGGTCTAGCCTGGGACCAGACCCGACAGCCTAATAGGCAGCTTGAATCAAACCAACCGCTAGTCATGTCCAGGGAAGAACACACAAGCCCAGCAGTATCCTGAAGTTCTCTGCCACATCACCGTCTGCAGCACTCCTCAGAAAGGCAGTAGTCAGGAAACCGCCGCAGGCATAACTTTCCACGCTGTTTTCTGTCAGTGTAAAACTATGTAAGCCAGAGATTGAGACTAATATAATCTAGTAGATTACAAATATTGCGTGTAAAGCCTACTTTTACAGAGCATCGATGTTTGTCTTCCTTTGCTTTTGTACATTCCTCAGAAGTAATTTGCAAACCCTCAGAGCTTCTTGTGGATCCAACACAAAAGGCTCTGGGTTAGGACTTTCAGAGTGATGCAGGCAGTCTGAAGACAGGCTAATACTTCCAAAGAGGCTTTGCAAAAAGCCACGCAAGGAGACCCACGCAGTTGTGTTGGAAGAGCAGTTTTTGCCCTGTCACTTCATCATACAGTGGATTTGATGCTTTTAGGACCAGCGGTTTTGGTCCATACTCTGAACAGAGCTTCTACTAGCAGCTTCATTGCAAAACTGGGCAGCTAAGGGGTTTGGGGGTTTTTTAATTTTTAAGAGCGTGCACTCACAATGCCGTCAGGCACAAGAATCCAGCCATCACCCTAGACGCCATACCAAGGCTTTAGTCAAAGAGCAGAGATGTGTAAATCGGAGCAAAAAAACAAGAACAACAACCCCCCTCCCTCCCAAACACCGCCACTTGAGTTCTCCAGCGAAATACAGTTTGGGGAGAAGGTTAGCGAGAGTTTACACTAGACATCCGTATTTTCTAGGGAGCCTGGCAAAGGTAAAGCAGAACAAAGGCTGTATGTTCTAACTTGGCCATCAGTCCAGCGATTGCAGCTTCTCACACCATGGATGTAGCTTACCCCACTGCCGACAAAAACTGACTGCACACCTTCAGAAAGATGCTGCTGGTGGAGTCTGGCTGGAGTACGCTGCAATATCTACCACTACTCTACTGTATTACAGTGATGATAATCCTAGAGTCCGTAAGTCTACTGCTTTGCTCCCAGACAACATTACCGTTATATCTCTAGGCAGGTTCCACACAAAGCCACGTGGCTTGGGCCTTCTAGCAACAGCTCGACGTTGGGAAACACCTTGAGGTTCAGGTACTTTAATTGGAACCTCTTCAAGAAGACAAGAGACTCTCTCAGATGATGCTGCACCGGCTACGTACGTAACAAGCTGTAGGGGACTACACCCACCAGCAGCCAGCGCAAGAAAAATCTCCCTACAAGGAGAAGTTTCCTACTAAATCCTAAGACTGGTTTATGCCCTGAAATACAGGGATTTATATCCCTTGTAAAGCTCTCATTTAATTTGCTATTAATTCTGGAGATTCTTGTTATCCATATCAAATTTCTAATCCTTTTTTCAAATCCCATAAGCCAAGCACTCTTGGCTTCCACGATGTTTTGTGGTAATAAGTTCCAGAGTTTAAGGCACTGCCTGGAATCCAAGCACAGGGCTGGGAATCTGGCATTCCTGGCTCTGCCACCACAGCCACTCCCCACCGAGTGGAAGGGTAGTAGCTATGGATGATGCAAGAAAGTCCAGGTAGCATCACACTTCTTTTTTTTTTTTTATTTAAAAAAAAAAAAAAAAAAAAAAAAATAAAAAAAATTAAAGG
>VFFE01007207.1:1234875-1269966 GCA_008921705.1 Burhinus oedicnemus
TTTTTTTCATAAAAAAAAAAAAAAAAGCCCTGTTCCCCTCCCCCCCCCTTGTTTCTGCTCGGGAATTACCCCGAGTATGAATAGTTTCTTGTTTTGTTTGGTTTTCCTAATCTATTCATTACTTGTAATTGCTTGGATTGTATGCAAATGGATTCCATGCTATGGGAAGCTTGTGACCTGGCCCCTGGACATTATTCATGGTAGATGACTGCTTAAAATCACATAGCGTGTGTGCGTGCGTGAGGGAGAGAGAGAGGATATATATGCTTATACAGACAGATCTAGACATTGTATCAGCATCTAACTTGTCTAAGTACAGCTGAACAGAACCATGAGTTGAGGAAAAATGAATGGTCTCTTTCATACGTACAGCCCTCGAGATGAGAACCTTTAGAAAGAAGAGCCTTCCTTAAACATCTGCATCAACAAATATCTTCTTTTTGTGTGAACACTCACGAGCAGAGGATCGGAAAAATGAGACAAGAATGCAGTTGACAAAACCAGCTGTTCTTAAATTAATGTTTGTGAATGCTTGGGCCAGTTCTTCATCTGATTGGTCATCAAAAGACTTGGGCTAGTTTGTACTATTTAAAGATTTGGCCTTTTGTTTTGCAACGTATTCATCCGGCTCTACTAGTTGGAGAAGCATTATAAAGATCTAGTTATTTTTAACCTTTGCAGGGTCCCTCCTTTGAGCAAGTTCGTACCTCTCAAGGTCAAAAATCCCATTTCCATGTCACATTTCAGCTTGGATCAGCAGGATAGTCTTGTTTTCGCTGCGAGCAGCTGTTCCCTCCCAAAGTTTGCTAAAAGGACTCACCCTATGTGGAAAAAGCAGAGAAGCACCTGCATTTGTTGTCACTTGAACTGATGAGAACTCGCTCACTGAGGTGGCTGACAAGGAGAAACGACACTGCTGTTTCCTGCAAGAAGTTTTTTGGCACTCCAGATGCAGCTAGGAACTCACTTTAAAAAAACAAAAAACAAAAAACAAAAAACACACAAACCAAAAAAACCAACAAACCCAACAGAAAATGCTGAAGAGCTAGGCTATGACTTAAGTTGGTCAAGTGCCAGAGTCCAAATTTGGGTGGGGAGGACTGCCCCTGTTCTCTAGTCAGGGAAGTTCACAAGCAATTAAATAACTAATAGTGCTGCTTTTTTTCCCCCCTTTTGCACAGGAGCGTATGCCTCTCACGAGGTGGATTCCCGAATGCTGTGCCTACACGGAGCTCGAGGAGCTCAGCGTTGCAGGGCTCACTGGTTAGACTAGCAGCCTGAACTGGAGCTTCCCACCTTCTATTCCCAGCTCTAGCTCTGACTCACTGTGTGATCTTGGTTCAGGCACAAGCAGCCAGTTTTAAAAAAGAAATTACAGGCTGCGGTGGTGGATGCTTCTGGACCGTCACTAAGAGGAGGCTCCGCTCCTTCCACTGAACGCCACAGTGCCCTGGCACCGGTTCAACAGGCTGGGAGTTCTGCGGAGCTTTGTGAGTCGGAGAGCAGAACAGCAGCTCCACGTATCGTCTATACTAACAACAGGAGACAAGGCAGGTCATAGACAGTCTTGCTTGTCTATGAAAGACGTGAGACACATTAACATTTACAGTTCCGTACCAGTAGAAAAGAGCCGATACCTCCTGGAAGTGGACGGGGCTCGTGCCTCTCGGAAGCGGTGGTCCAGACCGGAGGCAGGGGAACTTGCGTCACTAACAGGCAGATCACAGTTTCTAGATTTACCAGACAGAAAGTGGGTTTAACTATGGCTTAATGGAAGATGAGATTGTGAGTCACAGCAGAGCAGATTAGGACAACTGATACAACTCTGCTACACCAAATACTAGTTCATTCATGCTTCGCTTAAATTCCTAGCGCATATAGACCAGCAGGCCTGAAAAACTGCCCTTCAACTGAGGCACTATAAAAGTTAGGTGCTACTCAAATATTTCAGCCTTCCCATCTCTCATCTCATTTTCCCTTTAATAAAGCAGTGATAACAATATTTACGCACTCTGACAAGCACTTGGCAACTTACTGATAAAGGCTCCAGTTGGTGTAACCGTATCTTTGCTGCGATAATCTTTTCAAATTCCAGCCAGATGCTCTGCCCCTCCGTGGAAAGCATTCGTGGGTTCTAGCTGCAGGTAAACACAGCTCCTAGTTCCTCCCTCTTCAGCACGGAATTTGCACGCTTAGCTGAAAGCACACCTGCATCTCACCTGGCTCCTGCTGTACAGGGCTAGCTCCGTGCTAACTGCCGTGTCTTGTACTAGTTCCCGGCACAAGGAGCGCAGAGGGAACCCTGAGCTCTTCTGCGTGTTTTTTCTTTGCACAACTTTTTCCCCTTCCTCTCCACAATGCCACTGCTTTCATTTACTGCCTCCTGCTCATGACGGGTAAATTCTTTGGGACAAGGCTGTGTTTTTTTCTAAGCTGACGGCAAGGTACTAGTCCTGCATAGATAAAGAAGAAAACAAAAAACGAACATAAGTGACTCCTCTGGAAGAATAAGCACTGGAAGTTACAGCCAGAGACACACATAGGAGAAACAAAGGTGGCAACACATCATTACTGGGGAAAAGAAGGTGCATGTCACCACAGGAACCAAAATACAGCCACGCACTGGTGGGACTTCCACTCCTCCCTGCTCAGGTCCTCCTTCCTTCCACTACAGCTTTACAGATCTCACATCTGTGCCCAGGTAGCCAAGGCGGCCAGCGGCATCTTGGCCTGTATCAAGAATAGTGTGGCCAGCAGGAGTAGGGAAGCGATGGTGCCCCTGTACTCAGTGCTGGTGAGGCTACAGCTCGAGTCCTGTGTTCAGTTTTGGGTGCCGCAGTATAGGAGGGACATTGAGGTGCTGGAGCGTGTCCAGAGAAGGGCAACAAAGCTGGTGAGGGGTCTGGAGAACATGTCTTATGAGGAACGGCTGAGGGAATTAGGATTGTTCAGTCTGGAGAAGAGAAGGCTGAGGGGAGACCTTATTGCTCTCTACAGCTCCCTGAAAGGAGGTTGTAGTGAGACGGGCGCTGGTCTCTTCTCCCAAGGAACTAGTGCTAGGACAAGAGGAAACGGGTTCAAGTTGTGCCAGGGGAGGTTTAGGCTGGACATTAGGAAAAAAATTTTCACTGAAAGAGTTATCAAACTTTGGAACAGGCTGCCCAGGGAGGTGGTCGAGTCACCATCCCTAGATGTGTTTAAAAGTCATGTAGATGTGGTGCTTAGAGACATGGTTTAGTGGCAGACCTGGTAGAGTAGGGTCAGTGGTTGGACTAGATGATCTTAAAGGTCTTTTCCAACCTAAACAATTCTATGATTCTGTGATTCTATGATCTGCCAGACAACAACTCTGCACAGCTGAGCAAGACCGGAGTGTGGAAAGACTAGACGTTTGGTGAGCCACCTTATGTGTTCCTGTAAATCATTCACCGACCAACCAAGGATTTCAGAGCATGTTACACATGTTACTGTCGCAGGGCTCCATGCTGACAGCGGCTGAGGATCCCACACTTAGTTCCCAGATGCGCTTTGGCAAGGGCCCAGTGGGATCTTCTGTGGGCTCAGCAACTCTGAAAATGTAGACCATATACTTGGGTACCTAAACATGGCAGTAAGAGCCTGACATTTTTTATACTAATGCTTTCAGCAGATCCAGTCCTGGGCTTATAAAAGGACCTAATCATTTTGCTGAAGTATAACTAGAAGGTTCAGAACATTGCAGCATTGAGCCATCATGGGAATCTGCAAACTAGATTAATTTATCAAAAGGGGGAAATACAGAGTCAACTGCCATCTCAGCTGCTCGTGCCTGATTAGATCATACCATAGATTTGCCCTGGTTTTATCTAAGTCTCATGTACCCAGCCAAGTGGAGCTCTAGCTGGGTGGCTAGAATATTGATGGGGTTAGGCATCATCACGTGCGGCAAATGAAAGAAGGAGCCAGAGAGCAGGAGACCATCTCAGCTTCACCCTGGGCGCAGGGTGTGCTGTGACAGCTCAGACCCTTCTGCTGCAGCTACACGGCGGGAACGCACAATCCCTCTGCACGTCTTAATCTTGCTGCACAGAGTGATTTCATGGATGCTCGAAATTCCTCTGGAAGCTACAACCGCCCCAGATTGGCCAAAGGTAGCTTTAAGCCCATTTCGTGCTTAATTACAAAAAACGCGAGTCCTGAACTTGATTGCAGACTGACTGCCGACTCACAGCGCGAACCTTCCTCGCTCTGGAAGCTGAGAGAATAAACCCGACCTCAGCACCCCACCCAGGGAGGTTAGGAGTGACTATTTACACAGCGCTCAGATACCAAGGTGGAAAAGTGTTAGAGAAATGCAAAGTAAAAACATACTTTGGGGGTGCTTAGTGCTGTTGCCTTAAGAACAAAGGTGGGAATTCATGCCAGATGCTCGGGGCTTTTAGAAGGATCTTTCCTGACAAGGCAACAGCCTCAGACCTCTCGTGCCGGTTGGGAGTGATGCTGCCAGAAGATGGACTTTGTGTAATTGTGTCTAATGCACCTTTAAAGAGAAAAAGCCACTAGAACAAACAAAAGCAGCGCCCGACTGCGCAGGCTGTTTATACTCGAGGTAGCCAGAGCAGGCGGCTGCACTTTAGGGCTTATCTTCGCTCTTTTTCTAAACAGGAAATGTATTCTTGTCTCGAGCATTTCAGGAGAAGCCACCAGGCTAAAACATTTAGAATGTGGGGTGCCAAAAATGAGCGTTTCAGCTCCCTCCCAAGGCCTGAGACGCGGTGGGTGGGTACCCAGAACAGCAGGGGGATGGATGGCTTCTAACCGCAGCGAGAGGAGCTCTCGGGGCTCGGCAGGGCTGGGAGGGCCAGCTCTGCTCTGCGCCAGGGCTCCTCCGGCACATCAGCTGCAGGAGGATCAAGGCATGTAAGCGGGGCTACCAGATCACCTCTTGCGCATGCAAAAACCGCTACAGTTGGTATAACCGAGGAGGGAGAATCTGGGGCAGGGAAATGACAGAAATTGCATTTTCTGTGGCAGCAGGGCTTCCTCGGTAGAGGCATTACCTCTGGCTGGAGTCGTGCCAGGCTCGGAGGTGCCCGCTCCTGAAGACGACAGCACACGTTCTTGCTTCCCATCCGACAGCAAACCGAAGCTGCAACGTCCCACAGGTTTACTGCCTCCTTGCTTGGTGCCATCATCCCCGGCTAACGGCGCAGGCAGCTGGTTTTCTCTGTGTAAGGCGGCAGGGAGGACACTGTATCAGCACTACACTGGCTTTGCACGCTTTTTAGCTCCTCTAGTTTTGCCTTAAGTTTCACGGTATTTAGTCTCAAAGCACTTGGAGTCATGGATTCAGTGAGGTGGGGGGTTTGGTTGTTTTGTTTTTTTCTTTTTCTTTTTAAAAAGATCCATTTCCACATCTTTCGGTTGTAGAGAAAAGCTTGGAAACGTGATTGGCCATAAACTGCCAAAACCAGATGGCAATCAATTAATTTTTAGTTGGGAGTCTCAAGACTTAAACAATCTCATGATTTTTGAGACTGCAAAGCCTGTCTCACATTGGGAAGGGCTGCGTTTGGTTAGAGAGACTTTCTTTTTCAGTAGGGAGATGGGGTCACCGTGTACCACTTACTGGATTCCAAGGCCTTTGCAGCCAAGCAAACAAACTTGCTCCCTTGTCGGAATCCGTATTGATACTGGAACAGCTCCCACTGCCGCTTAGCATCAACGTTACTGTCCCTGCAGGCGATGCAGAAAGAAAGAAGCTGTCCGTGAAATCGTGCATATACGAGTGTTGCTAAACCGGGTTTGAAATCCGGGCATATCTGCTATATTTACAGAGTGCAGGACAAACATTTTAGCATTCCCCCTGCTGTTCCCTGGGCTGCATTCTTAACCTCTGCCTCTTCCAGCCAACCTCCATTCCCCACGCACAGCACCACGTGCTCAGTTGCCTTCCCAACCTTCCCGGTCGGGCTATAGCCAGAGTTTTGAACTGTGCCACCCTCCAAGCCAGCTGTGGTTGTGCCTTGCCCTGCCAGGAGGACGCTGCAGACCCCGGCAGGGAGGGATGTCCTTGCTACGAATGTACAAGGAGAGACAGCCAACCACAACAGCAGCACAAAATCCAAACAACTTCACTAAGGGGAAGATAGGGAGGAACCGAACAACAGCTCTGCTGAATCCTCTTCCCCCACTGTTGCTTTACATTTGTGGGTTGGGGTTTTTTTTTTGGTTTTTTTTTGGTTTTTTTTTGCTGTCGCCTCCGGTGTGCAGGTAAGCCCATATTTCCCCTGTGTAAGAAGGAAGCACAGCTCTGTTTCGGTCCTCTGCCTGACAGCAGCTGTGGATTCCAAGAGCGCAGGCTCCAGCTCTCTGAACCTCTGGCTACTGTGAACTTTAATTGCAGAGCCGTGCCCCCCAAACCTGGCCACAGCGAGCTCCTTAACCCTCTGCACCCCAAGGATGGCCAGGCGCCACTTGGGAAGGCCACTCTAAAGATAAGGATCACTGTGCACCACCTTGTCCTACAGCGCATCTCTGAGACCACCCTGCCTCTCCTCCCCTAACACATCACTCCTCACCCATCTCAGCCCTACAAAAGAGGCAGGGAAGGATTTCCTAGCCAGGACCTTCAGCAAAAGCCTGGTAGATGCCAGGTTAGGATGGTCCCACTGTCCTCTGATGTAGCTCAAGCTTTCCTCATCAGAGCATTAAGTAATTGTTCGCATCCTGCCCCCTTCCTTCCCACTCTTACCCCAAGGGGGTAAATTTTATTTCACTGCAGGCCAGAGTCACACTGCCGTGGGGCAAAGCAGCCAACTCTGGTGTCAGTTTACGATTTCCAGCTCACAGGATAAGATTTGAGGGTCTTCCTTGTGAAATACCCTGTTTTGATTCAAATCTGGTTAGAGAAAGCTGCCTATGGATTGAGCTCGTTCCCACCCGACATGTTTAGTACCGGCAACTTCAAGCTAGTCTCTGCCTTGCTCCCCTTTAGTTCTGCTAAGCTAGAGACAAAGCCATGGATTTCTTTCTGGTTCGGGCGCCGAGGAAGCTGTCAGCTCCCATTCAGTCTCCAAGCTGTTCCCTGCATCACGTTTGCTCAGCCACTTGCAAATGATGCACCCCATGAGCCATCCAGTCGATTTCCCAGGACAGCTTCAGCGATGAGCGCTGGCCACGGGACCCTGGGACATTGGGAAGGTAGCAGATGAAACCAGGGGCCCTGGTATGCAAAAGGCTGATGACCTTGACTGAACAATAACTTACTAACACAAGTCCCTCTTGAACAAGGCCAACTAGATGAAAAAGCAGGTCTTGCTGCTTGTTCCAGCTGGAGGCCATCTCATTTCTTTAATGAAATTCTACTTATTTGCAAAGGGACGCAAAAAGTTCCAGTTCCTTGAATAAAGCAGGGCCTAAACAATGAGAAAGGCCGCCTTTGATTATGAATCCAAACCCTTTCTCCAGGAAGTACCTAATGCCACAGCACTCGCCTCACACCAGAGGTGTCCCAAGACTCATTCTGACACTGCCCTTGGCTTTTCTGCCCCAAACTTTTTGCTGCCCGTCCCTGCTTCTCTCACGTAGCCACAACTCCTCCAGCTGACGTCCTTAGCTTCTGCATCAGCGAGCCCTGCTGCCTACAGTTCTCAGCTTTGCCAGAGAGTTTTGTGCAGAACTTGGAGTCAATTCTTTCAGAGTAATTCTTTGGCTCCATCACAGGCTTGCACACTCCTGCAACGTCCTAAGAGAAAACAAAAAGGTGGCCCCGGGCCTAGATCTTGACATCTGAGCATAGGAGGAGACAGGACAGATGGGATTAAAACAAACAAGAAGAGGGCAAGTTAATTACCTCGCATCCCAAGAGCAGTTTGGGATGCGGTCCCAATACACAGTTTGCACTGGACCACTGGGCCTCCTGGGTGGCACCTCGTGTCCCACTGCAGGGTGCACAGTGGGCTCCGCAAACAGGAATCATTGCTGGAAACGCGGTATTGCGGGGTCCGGAGTGTAAGTGAGCACTCGGGCTGTGGGACGCCGCTCATCAGTGAGGTGGCAGGAGACGTTCAAGGCAAGCGATCGCAGCCAGTGAGGGAGGAGGGCAGCAATCTGAAGGAGGAGAAACTCATTTTGAATGAAAGTTCACCCTAAAGCCAAGCCCTTGATGTGGTCTGAACTACCATCAGTTTCTAAAGGGAAAGCCCTCAAACCTCTGACTTCCAGCCTCCTGAAGCCACGTAAATTCTCCAGGCCCAGCCGGTGGCACACAGGCTGAGAGGAAGAATTGCCTCTCCAGTAGAGGAACAGGTACCTTCCAGCCAAGAAAGTCAGACAGCCTAAACGAAACGTGCCGTGTTCAGAGGGCTCTCACACTTCTCATCACTGCAAATTGACTTGCAGAGCCTGTTTGTTACGGCCGCAGCCACGCGGCCGCCCACGTGCCCATGCGCAGCCACATCACGTGCCATACAAACCCCAACTCTCACAAACCCCATCTCTAGCTTTCAGCCTGCCGTATCGAACAAGACCCGAGCTCCCAGCCTGAAGGAGCTGTAGGAAAATTGTGTATGTCTAAATATACGTTTTAGGGTCTAAACTGAGACCAGACTCCATCCATGAGGTGAAGAACTCATGGATCCATTGTTGTGGATACTGCCAGGATAAAGAGATTTCCAGGGATATTTGCTCCAGCAGCTCGGCTGTTAAAAGCAGCAATAACCTGCCACAATTCATCATTATTGGATGAAGCAGGAAACCTGAAACAGAAAATAACTATAAAATATTTACAGAAACCACACCAGCCATATTTGCTGAAAAAGAAATTTCTCGTCAAACCAGTTGATCAAGAATAATTATCTATGAAACGTTAAAAGATTAAAATTTCCCTTTTCTTGACTATTTTATTACACAGTTGATGGGCAGATATTTGCTTCAGGTAAACAACTGCACCCTGTTTATAGCACACAGTGCAAATATTCCCCAGCGTGTTTATTCTGAAATACTTGTACTATACAGACAGGAAGGGATCGCAGAAGACAGACACCCAGGCTCCGCTCCTTTCCAGGGCGCTGGGTGGGAGCAGCTCTTAGAGAAGCTGCATCTTCGCTGGATGATGAATCCCGCCTTGGAGGAGCTCCTACAGAGAAGAACGAGGCCATACACCTGTCTGCAAAGAAACATGAAAGTGATCCTGTAGGATTGGGAGAACCTTGATTCTATTTAATTAATTAAAAAAGATCATCAAACGAAGAGTTTTCCATTCAAATCTCACCACAACAGAACAGGGCAAACATGGCTATCTCATTTGCTTACCATCACCCCAGGTTTCTGTGTCTTCACAGGTCTTGCCCTTCTCTCCCTTTAATCTCTCTAAAAGCTATTTTTCTTTCGGTCTCGCACTTCTCTAGAATTTTTATTGTTGTCTGCAGTGCCCAGAGTCAGGAAGAAGGTGTTCTAGAACCAGCCAAGGCATCAGCTCCTTTGCTTCTGCTATTCCCAAACAAAATAAAAAATATTAATAGTGAGTGTGCATTGGTAACGTTGTGATTAATTCACCTCCTAATCAGCCTCACTACCTTAAATCCTAGCGATGACTTTGACCCGAATGTTAAAAATTGTTTCATGATGAACCCTACCAGATATTATTATTGATAATTCCCTGTCACTCCCAGCCCCAGCAGCCCAGGAGACATACTAAGGGGTCACTGGCATTCCACAAATCACATGTTCAACAAAGGAAGAAAGGAAGAATTGCCTGGGGTCAAGACACACAAACATCATTGGAGACTTTCCCCAGCAGTGGTCCTAGACAGAGTCCCCCCTGTTTCTATATGGTAGAGTGAGCGCTCAAATTTGATGTAATGAGCACTGTCAGAATGGGATCAACTACAGAGCATGATCTGTTACCGCCCCTTATTCCCTTTTTTTAAGGAGCAGAGAAACCTCTTGTGGAGTGGATTTAGCTGTCACTTGCCATGATTTTTATAGGGGAATTTTTCTTTTGCAGAAGCCTAAACATGAGAGCTGGAAAACATCAGCCAGCCTCGCCCCCGGAATGAACACAGGACTGCTCGTTACCGTGCCTTCCCTGCAGCAGGGCAGCTCAGAAGTCACCAGCTGATAGGCCACGGCCACTTCTCGGTAAAATTCGGAAGGAGCATCTTAGAAGTGTTCCAGCTGCATATAGTGACGAGACACATGCTGAGAGGTGCACGTGATTCAGACAGCATCCAAGTCAGCCTCATGAGGACAAGTCTCCTTGAGGTTCTTTCTCCTTTTCCTGACTTTTATACAGCATTCCTCAACTTTTCCACCACATGACCCCCAGTTACAAAGAAAGAGAGCAGCTTTGCTCTCATTCAGCTGCAGGGGTCTGACATCAAGTCTGCTCCTCAGTCAGATGGAGAAGATTCCCAAGAAGACAAGTAATTTGTTTCAACTGGCTTTCCCTTTGTTTTGTTTTTTTTCATCAGTGTAACTTCAGATATATTCCAATGAGGAATGTGCTGTAACTAGCAGCAGGTTGAGTCCAAGTTTATTAGCAAGGCTCACTACACACCAGGACAAACTTTGTCTACACTAACGAGTTTTTAACCTGCTGTGCAAGCATAGCCCCCTAGAGCAGATGCAACATGTGCCTAGAGATGGCATCTCCCACCCCTTCCTTGTTGTAGGTCCATGTACTTCAGAGAAAAGCCTGGAGATCAAAGTAAGTTTTGAGAAATGTTGCAGTATCAGTGAGGAAAAGGAGGTGGTGGCTTTTTTTTTTTTTAAAAAAAAAGAAAACCAAAACAGTATGTTATGCCAACAGCTATTCTGCCAGTGCTGCCAGATAGACCAGGTTTATGTTTAAAGCTTGGTTATTTGTTTTGGTGTCAGCAACGCCTTCAAGCATTTAAAGTCTTGGGAATTTTTGTTTATTTTAATTAGTACAGGGTTCTACCATCAGATCAGAGAACTGGTCTCTTCCTTGTTGGATTTGAACTAAAATGACTGAATGTGCGGAGAGAATAATTCCCTACAGCCTACTTCCCAGGCAGCACTCGTTAGGCACGTTGGTCTCAGTTGCTCTTTCCAGCCATACGGAGAACTGCTTCGGGGGCATCCGCATGAAGTTGTCCCTGGGGAAGCAGTACTGCGAGGCAGAGCACTGTCCTTCAGCCCATCAGATTTGCCAGGGGTCAAGAGAGCTGGTTTCTCCTCCCCAAATCGTCTTAGGGTCCAAGCTGTAACATGGCTTGGTCCCCTCTTGAAGACGACTTCATAGTTTCTGTCCTCACCTACACTCAGCACAGCTGTCCAGCAGAGACTGGCCAGCGGAAGGCAGAGTCTGTGAATTTAAAGCAGACTGAAGACATATTTCAGGAAAGAAACAAACGTCCAACAAGCTTATCTTAGATCTGAGCCAACATAGCAATATTTAGCACTCATATAACAACTCTCTTTTTCAAAGTGATCTATTCACATTAAGGATATTTATGTTTGCGTTTAGCTGACTTGGGAAAATGAAATATAAGAGGTAACACAAGTTGTTAAACTCTGCAACTTGGTCTTCTACACTTAAATGCCCTTGGGTGGTGTGGGGAGAAGGAGATGTGAGAGTGAGAACAAGGACTTGCACCCAAGGATATTTTCTTTTTCCTTTGGCACTCTTGCTCAGCAAAAGAAGGAAATGGGAAGAATGTTTAAAAAGTCACTTAAGTGGTATCATGCATTTAAAGGTGCAAAACCAGTTTAATGTGAATAAGAGTGAAAGAACCTGAGTCACTTCCAAATACGAGACCTAGTTTGCCTTTGAGAAATGCGGTACCTATTAGTTTAAAACTTATGTACCAAACTGTTTCTGGGAACAGAAAGAACTGCTCCAAATGCAGTATCATAATCAGCAATGAAGTAAAATTAAAAAAAAAAAAAAACAAACCCAAAAAAACCCAAAAAGCCAGTTTAGGGAAAAAGAAGTGATGGCTGTATATAATAAATAGGATTATACTCAAACTATTCCTTCCCTTCATTCATTTCTCAGGAAGTGAAGCAGAAACACAGCGCATGCTTTAGGAGAGCTACAATAATATCCTCTTTATAAAACATTCAGAAGACCACTTAGCTAAAAAAGAATCCAAGCAGAAAGAGACAGTTTTTTTAAAAATCAGTACTAACTTAATCTCACATGAAGAGAAGCACAGAAGTTCTCAGACATAAAACACTCCAATTAATCAAAAATGTTTGAAAATACTTGTAATGAACAAAGCTAACAGACCTCACTGTTAAGGAAAGCCACTAATTGATAATGCTAACCAAAACCTCCTAACAAGGCCAACTGCTTCGTTAGAAATGCTTAAGGAAAAAAAGATAGTGTGACAACAGGAAATTTATTGCTGCTGGAACTGTTATCTTATCTACTCAAAACACAAATGTTATTCAACCTGAAAGAAAAGAGATTATTCAAATAAAATACCAGACTCTCTTTAAGCTACAGAATTTGCAAGCGAATACAAAGCAAATCCTTGAATATAAAACAAAACTTATCATTTTGAAGGGTAACTGAAATATTATTGAAGAGACAGAATAGGAAATGGCTTTGACTTTGTGCAAGATTGTTTTCATTCGCGGTCCATCAAAAAAACATGCACGTGCAGGAGACCAAACTGCAACCACGGTCTAAGGCCAAGGGCTGAATTTGACCTAGAGACTTTAATTAAGCATCGACTTCAAAAAGGAGCTATCCCTTACTGGGCTTTTTCATTCATGGGGGGAGAGTGCAATCCGATGGTTGTCCACAGTGGGATAACAGCACTTGAACTTGACCTTGACCTCTATCTATGGAAAGAGGAAAAAAAAACCAAAATACACAAAACCATTTCCTGGTCTACATAAAACCCTGAAGCTGGAGATGTGTGTTAGCCCAGGATGTGGTTATGAACTAACAAGCAGCACTCCCAGATCGAGTTCAATACTAACACCGCACGTTACAGACGTTTAGTGCTTTTCAATCAGTGCACGACAAACAGACACAGAACAGACGCCTTTCAGAGCTCTGTGTTCTCCTTACCCTGCACACCTGCCTTTGTACCAGCTCCGCAGGAGTTTAGGTAATTAATGATATCTGACTACACTTGATTTATCATATTGCACGTGTTAAAGGAATTAAAACTTACTTATTTGCGCTAGACAATATCCCTCAACACAGCATAGTACGTAGACCCTAAATACAAGTGAAAGTAGTAAAAAGATACCTGTTCACTTCGTGGTTTGCTGCATCAAAACTATACCTAAAAATATGTTTGTGAAGTACGAGGAATCTGCTGGGAAATCTCTCCATTTCCACAATTTTCCCAGATTTCCTTCAACATGCAAGATGGGCAAGAACAGAACAGCAGCTCTTTAAATCAACTTCGCCCCATTGACTTAGTCTTTCAAGGCCACCTATAGGGCCAAAACAAGCTGCACTGCAGAAAACAGATCTAATCTTGAATTCCTCCTTTTGACTTTATTTTCATCCCATAACCAAATACTACCAAAAGAAACACAAACAGGATATTCCTGAGGCAAAATTCTGTTAGATTAAAACTTGACAGCCAGTATTCTTTGCCAAGGGAATCTTATCCCCCCGGTCTGGCAGCACAAACCCCTGTGCGTGTCCACTTCTCAGATGCACATCCATTAAATGTGAAAACAAATCCTTTGTTTCTGGTATAGTAAATACTATTACAAAGCCAAGGGGAACTTTTAACTTATGCTGGCAGACCGTCTGCCTACAGGACCGAGCAGTCAGTAAATACACCGGGTTCAGAAGAGCGATACCGAGGAGAAAAGCAGCCAAAGGCTGCCTGTACTAACAGGATGGTCAAAGACTAGTGCCAACGGGGAAGAAGAAGAGTAGCTCTTGAAAAAGAGGTCACAGATCCTATTATTGCACCATTTTGTAGAGTATGTAAGTAGTGTTTACTTCTGGGGACAAAAGAAGTGCCACACCTGCTAACTGCTAATTAATCCTAAAACTGAAGTAGTGTAGCAGTACCTGAAGGTAACTCTACAGCTGTTCCAGATAAAGAATCCATGTCAGGACTGCAGCATATAACTGCAGATACCACAGCAGTGAGGCAGAAATACCTGTCAAGGTTAATGCGCTGGTATGTTTCAAAAGAAAAGAGAGGAATGCCATAAGCTGCGTTATTAAACCACTCTGTTCCAGAAGCCTGGAACATCATTGTCAACAGCAGCATCCAGCACCACACATCTATGTCACATAATCTCATTTTACCACACTAGGGAATAAAAGAACCAGAAGGTAGAGAAGCCGAATCTGCAGCCAGGCACCAGCTTACGGCTGTCAAGAAGCATATGTGTTGGGCAACAGAGGTGGCATTTCACAGAGTACCCCAAAAAGCCTCTGAAAACAAACACATCCTATGCTGCAGCTGGGGGCAATGGCAACCTGGTCTCCTGCCCGGTTGCATTAAGCACCAAATGTCTCAGAGACCATAGAATCCCAGAATGGTTAGAGCTGGAAGGGACCTTAAAGATCATCTAGTTCCAACCCCCTGCCACGGGCAGGGACACCTCCCACCAGACCAGGTTGCTCCAAGCCCCGTCCAACCTGGCCTTGAACACCTCCAGGGATGGGGCAGCCACAGCTTCTCTGGGCAACCTGGGCCAGTGTCTCACCATCCTCACAGTCAAGAATTTCTTCCTAATACCTCATCTAAATCTCCCCTCGTCCAGTTCAAAACCATTTCCCCTTGTCCTATGGCTCCACTCCCGGATCCAGAGTCCCTCCCCAGCTTTCCTGGAGCCCCTTTAGGCACTGGAAGGGTCTCTAAGGTCTCCCCGGAGCCTTCTCTTCTCCAGGCTGAACAACCCCAACTCTCCCAGCCTGTCCCCGTAGCAGAGGCACTCCAGCCCTTGGAGCATCTTCGTGGCTTCATTAGTGTGCTGCTGAACTGGGGCAAGTACAAGACATACCAAAATGACTTGCTGAATAAGGTCACAAGCGTGCTTTGCTGTACCAACCCTTAGGAGAACTAGGTCCCTTCGGATCGCAGAAGCTTCATCCCAAACCCTCTGAGAAACACGCGCTGTCGGGTGTTCATCCCGAGGAACCACACCTGCAGGTTTTAACACGGACACACACGAGCAAAACAGAAACGTGGCGACGAGCCCCGAGGTTTATCGTGCCGCCAACGCCAGAGCCCGTCACCCACGGCCGCTGGCCGGGCTCCGCGCTGGCCCCCAGCCCGGGGCGGGTGGCCGCGCTCCGGCGCCCCCTGGCGGCGTAGCGAGGAGAACACCGGGGGGGCGGGGAAAATAGGCAAACGCTTGTAAAACTGCTGACGAGCTTGTTACTGTACGTTAGAGCTCAGATTCTGCGGGAAATCAGCTGAAAAAAATGCTATAAAGGATTTCTTGAAAGCACAAACTCAGTGCGCACCATAACCTCCAGCACATGGGACAATGCTTCCAGAAAGTAACCTGTACCGGGGTCAATTCCTCTGCATTTGAAATGAGAGCCAGCTAACGATGAATTAGCATTTTCCTGATGAACACAGTTGTCTTCTTTCATGACACCCACAAAGAACAGGCTGTGTATTTACTGTCCTTACCGGGGTATATATGGCAAAACAGGAAGACTATCGATCGCCGAGGGAAAGCTCGTGGAGGCGAGCGTGACATGTGACTTTGTCTCCTCATCATCGATTTTTGTAATTGGTTTGGAACCTGAAAACCTCAACTCATGGAACAGCCTGTGAAAACAAGGATTGTGTTCTTTACTGCCAATATGACTTAATTCTTTACATCTTCCCCTCAACTCACAGGTAGTCATGGGAAGGTCATACTCGCCAAACTGTCCTGGCCAAAACCTGATTTACCCTCCTTAGAGAAAGCACAAGCTCTGCAAAGGAGTTAATCCCCAAACTATCAGACACAGTAAAAGATAAACACGTTTTCGCATCTCACTAGCATTCACAAAACAAAAAGCAACCGCAGAAGAATAATACCTTTGAATAGCAGAAAAATTACACAAGTCATGTTTATGGGTTATAAAAGCCCTTTTATAAAGCCATTTTTAAACAAAACCAAAAAGTTTACAAAAGAAAATAAAAGATACAGAAGAATGAGTTGCTTAATATATTCCAAAAAGGAGAAAAATAAAAGAGGGGACACAATTCCAACATGCTGAACAATAAAGGGTTCTTTTTCCTTGTGGTTTTTTTTTTTAATACAAAATACAAGCGAAGGATACACATACTTAAAACAGAGCTCAGGAGCAGGTATGCAGTCCTGGGAACCCTTCAATAAAAGCAAAGCAGGGTTTTGTTATTTTTTTTTTTCTTCTTCTTTCTTTGCAGGTACATACAGAGACTGGAATATGTAAAATTAAGTAGCACAAAAGACCATCACACAATTCTACCAATGAATGTTGCATCTATAAATTCACGAACATGGTCAACAGTCATGTTCACTTCAACCCTTTAAAAAAAAAAAAGTGTTGTTTTTATTTTAAATAAAGCATTAACGTTACATTCAGACTTAACTCCTAGTACCATGCGGTAGATCTCAGTATTGTCAAGGTATTGCAAGAGTCGCCAACCCTATCGGGCCCAGTGATGACAGCTGCATCTGCACACACACCCCGATCACGGGCCAGCAGCACTGGAACAGTTTGCAGCTGCCCCTTTTTCTGTCCGCTCTCGAGATTAAAAATAAAAATTAAAAAAAAAAAATAATTAAAAGGGGTGGGGAGGGGAACTGCAAAGAGCCTGATTTTTAGAAAAGCTCAACAGGCGATTGCAAATACTCAAGACAAATATTCACTGCATACCATATAATGATGCCTTGCTGATAGCCAAGGGCTCAAGGCCCGACCTGGAGTCTCCTCCTCTATCTTGAAAGTGATTATTCAGGGTTTGCTGTGACATGATGTTCATGGTTAAACAAAAATTATGTAGCTCTTATTTACAATTTTTTGTAACAATTGCTTCTGCAGGAAGAAAAAAAAAGTAAAACTCACAAATCTTCAGAACACAAAGGGAATAAGATGTCAGACACTCCCATGCGTGCACTCACACCCGCGCACTCACACACAAAATACTTCAGGGGCTTTTACACACATTATTCTGGCTTAAGCTGATTGAGTATTTCTCCATCCCACCCACTACCCCTCCCAAAATATATATATAAAAAACCCTTGCCCCAATATACAAAGCATATGCACAATGGTGTTTGCAGTCACACTGAGCGTGCTCAGACCGATGGACCCACTCGATTCACCGCGGCTGGAGGGGGCAGGCAGTCTAGAGAGTCGTTTCCAATAGTGGTTGATACAGAGTCAGCACATGGTGAGAACTTGACTAGACTTAGAAATATTTGTGTTTTAATATAAAGAGTTCAATGAAAAGACATTCAAATGCCAGTCATCTACCGAAGTGGGAAGTCTAAAACGAGGATACACTTGATTTGGGGAGGTCTCGGAAGGACACTGTCATCTTTCAGAGCTCTGATACTCCTCATAGTACTTTAAAAAAAAAAAAGTCATCTTGGACAGTAAGAACATAATAGTTAGTTTTGCTTCCTAGTTTCATTAGCAGAACTTGTATTAACCTCCCAAAACTGTAGGAAAATACTCAAAGTTCAGGGAAAATTTTCTATTTGATCATATACATACAGAATATATAATTTCCACATATAGATGGGAGTCCCCCGAACTAACATATCCTATATGGCAGCAACTATTTTGTGACAGTGTCCCTTTAAATATCCATCTGCTTCCATTTTCATATCCTGCCTCCCCCAACAGATGAACATCTACTTCTCAAATATTAAACTCATGGATCAGTTTGTAGTTTTTAAGAACCATGTGTTCAACAATATGATCTGTTATAAAAATAAACACTTCACAAACAAATTACATGAAGCAAAGCACCAGTTTCTACAGCTCAAAAGCTTCCAGCATGTTACAGTTTACTTCCCTCCCTCCTTAACCTGGGTGCCTCAGTGTCTATTGTACCTTTGTGACCATCACCAGTGGAGGGGGGGGGGGGGGAAAAAAAAAAAAAAAAAAAAAAAAGGAATTCAAGCACATCTTCTGCCACTGCCCTGGTAGTCCATCACCTGCAGATGCCGCTGTGTGGTGGCACAGGAGCTGAGCACGCTCAGCACCGTTACTGGCATCGGTGAGGTTCCCTAGCAGAAGTCACCCAAGGTGTGCTGCTTCTCTCCCCACACGCTCTTCTGCTTTCATGAAGTCAAAACAACAAAATTAAAAGCTTCTTGGCTGCCCCATTTCTAAGTCTTGCTCTCACCCACAATCCATTCTGAAACCCATTTAGCTTGACGTGTTTGGCATTCTCATGCTGATCAAACAGAAACTGAAGCAAATAATCTTTAGTATGAAATTCCAACTGAAATTGCCATTTTTAACTGATCGAGCCTTGTGACTGGTTAAAGGTAGTACTATTGACATAAAAGTGAACGTGTTGGTGTGGATTCAGAAACAGAATGCGCAAAAGGATATAATGGAAGTTAGTTATGAACTATCATTTTAAGAGTAAGACCAGGGCAGGGTACTATGTTAACTGAACTTTGGAATAAATCCGTTTACCTCTCTGCAAAGGCTCCAAAACTACAGCTGTGTAACAGAAGACAATCTTTTCAAAGCCACCTTCTGTGAATGAAACTTTCTGCTCCATGAAGAACTATTCATGCTCCTAAAGAAAGGCATTTTTACAGCTTTCCTTCAAGAAATCAGAATGTTTAATACAAATTAATTAAAAAGGACATTTAAAAATGTTAAGTCTGCCACTACTGAAAAATATTGTGTACTAAAAAAACCCAAAAAATATGTATTAACCTTCATAATTTTCTTCTATCTGTAAAAATGTAAACTGCTGTGTTTCTAACAGAGGAACCAACAGACTGTTAGGGCTTAGTGTTTGCACAAATCAGCAAAACAGTAAGGTATAGAAAAAGTTACAAAATCCAGAAGTAGTACAGGATTTACATAGTGTTTGGGTTGTGACAAACTCAAAGATAAGCATCATGCAGCCTGTACCAGCCATTAGAGATGAACATATGAGAAAGCAAAACAGTTTTGTAAGATAAAGGGCCAAAACTGCCAGGCATAAAATAATCTGGTCCAAAACCTGAACTGAGAACAATGGAAACATACTTTTCACAGCCTTAACTTTAGTTAACTGTGTTAGAAAACAGCCCAAAAATTTATTTTAAATGGAACTTAGAAAATACACTCTTCAGAAAAAAAACTGGTCTAGAGGGTAAAGAAACAGCTGTTTGACCAGATCAGCTAGAAGTATTCTACGTTTAAGTAATCCTTGTACATTTTAATACCAAAAAAACCTCCAACCCCTAAGAACCCAATAGACAAGAACAGCTTGAAACACAGTCTGGACTGAAGGGGAACAACTATGCGGACCAGACATTCACAGAGGCGTATGCTACCCCCAAATTTAAACCAAATGTTTTTTAAAACTTGGCCATTTATTTTCCCATACTACTCAAGAAGCACTCAACTAAGAGTGGAGGGAATGCAAGAGACTCTGCTCTCCCAGAGATCTGGAAGGTGGGAAGAGGTGTGGGAGAGGAGAGGGGATTACATTCACTTCTTTTTCAAGACTGATACTTCACTCCAGCCTTTAGCTGTTCTGCAAAATTAAACCACTTTAAAAAAAAAAAAAAGATTTACAATGGAAACACCGATCATCTTTATTGTAACGGCAACAGTAGTTTCATTATAGTAAAGAATGTTAGAGAACTTAAATTTTTATAAGCCAAGGTAAAGTAATTTACCAGCCTCAATGAAATTCATGGCTATGAATCACACAAGACAATCACTCGGCTGTTATATTAACATTCCGTTCCACATTTTAGGCTCCACACTGTGGTCAGCATCTTCAGGCTCCCTATGCCATTCAGCCAAGTGTCCTTCCTGTTCATATTAGTGTATCACATCTAAAAGCTCTCTAAAATCCAAACAGGATTAAAAATCTGGTAGCATGTGCACCAGAAATCCAACTAATTAGCTGCCTTACGTTACCTTCAAGAGGCTGGTTACAAAACGTGTAGTTCTGTGACAAAAAAAAAAAAAAGATGCAAAGCTTGTCAGCTGTAAGATAACTGTGAGCAACATACAGAAAGCACAAAGGGTTTAAGAAAAAAAAAAAGAAAGAAAAATGGCAGGTCCAGTTTTCAGTATTTCCACCAACAAACATGGCAGCAACCTCTGAATTAGGTTTTGAAAACCAAGGTTTGGGTATTTTACTTAAAGTTTAAAAAAGGATATGGCTGCTTTGATAAAAACACATTAAAATGCCACCACACACACCTCAAGTGTCTTGCATTTAGAGGGACATCCTGCTTTTATTATAAAATAATAGCCCTGCTACACTGCTTCCAAACTCCACTTCCTCCCAGCTTCATCTTTTAATACTGTTCCCTATTCAGCACTTCTTAGGCTTAGGGAGCAGAATGATGACCAACAGTTAGAAGCAGACATGTCCATGTGGGAGCAAAGCCTCCCACACTGTAGGATGGAAGGATGAAGAAATGGAAGTGGTACGGGGGTGATGTTCAGTATTGACGGAAGTCTGCTGTCCAACACTGTAGCTGGAGAGGCTGAGAGGTATGACTACATAGCCTTTCTGGGGACAGATGGAGGGAGAGAAGAGAAACACTTAAGCGTGACTCATGGGATCCGAGACTGACCGGAGCATTACAGGAATCCTTTGCTTCACATTTATAAAAGGACATCCCTCGCCCCAAAAGCTGAAGAATTTAGATCTACACTACCCATTAATTTTTTTTCCTTGGAAAAACTTTAAAGACATTTTCCACAATACCAAATGGAAAGCAGAGTTTTAAAAACTGTTTTCAATGTTTTCAATTTCTCTTCCCTATTCTGCCCATCTATAGCCAACCTTGGAAGAAATAAAATAGACTTAATGGATGTGAGAAGCTTGTAGGTTGTGTATCTGAATTTGTATACAATGAACTGCAATTTGCCTAAAGCAGAATAGTATTCTATCCAGCAACGACAAAAGATCTCGCAACCTAATTGGAGGGTCTTTTCTAAATAAAAGACAGCGGACCATCTACAAGTCTCTTGATTGCTTTCCATAAAAAAAATGTGCCTGAATCCAAGAAACATAGGTTTCCTCCCCATGTTTCCTCTTCCTCAATTGGAATTCATATCAACTACATTTTTTCTGAAAATGAACTTGCATCAACAAAAGTCTATTAAAGCATAGGTTCATTTTTTTTCCACATATTCAAATACAGAACAATAGTTTTAAAGAACTCTTACCAGCACTGGGAAATCTATTCTACTTAACGATTTGTAAGTATGGTTTCCACGTATCAGTCTCAAACCTTATTGCTTCACAACTGCAGTATCCCTTGAAAAAAATATATATTTAAGTGGTCTGTTAATTTGTCTCAAATGGCTTTCAGATTTGGTGGGGGAGGGAGAACGGAATGGCCAACAGAGAACATTGACTTCAAAATATTACTGTATAAGGGTTTCCTCTTATTAAAAAAAGGATACACTGTATTAAACAGCTGAAAGTAAAGACAGCATTCAAAGCCCATGAGTCAAGCCACAGCCAAAACCGTGTTCTACCCCTAAGTATGTTTTCTTTTCCTTTTCCTTTTTCTTTTTTTCCTTTTTTTTTTTTAAACAAAGATTTCCTCAACTGCCATTTAATCTTCACCAGAGGGTGCTTCATCTTCAGATCCCTCATCCCCTGACTTCTCTGGTGCAGGGCTGGCTGATTTTTTCTTTTCTGGGGGACTTTCAGGCTCTTCATCCTCTTCTTTAGGGGATGGGGTCTTTTCTTTTGTTGCCTTGGAAGCTGTGGGGCGGCCTGCCTTCCCTTTGCCTTTCACTGGACTGGGGGTCACTGAAAAAAGAAAAAGCTTATAAAAGTTATGATCAGCAAAGACAAAAAAGTCATATGGCTTTATACAAACAGGATTTACAGGACACTTCAGTAGCAGGTTTCACTTTGCTTTGACCATACCAGACACATGGTGGTTTTTGCACTCCATATTAGTAAAGCTGAAATGAAAGTTTGCTAACAAGATTTAAAAAACTATTTAATTGCAAGTCCTGACTATTTACTGGATATGACATCATAAACTAACATAGCTAGCCTCTTGTCAAACCAGTACATATGTTGTTATTACGATTTTAGACTTCCTGCACAAATGCATTAGATTTTCCTTTGGTTCAGATTTTTCCACCTCCCTCCACCCTGAACACATCACAAAGTCCATGAGTCCCAAACAAAGCGACAAATTATGCTATTTGGCTACGAGACACAGAAGGTCAGACTGCAGCACCTCAATAGGGAAGGTTTTGCAAACTACGCATTTTTGCCAACAAGACAAATATACTAATGCAATCTTTTAAGTAAGAATTAAAGTCACCTTATTATTTCATAGTGCTGCTTTAAATCATGGCAAGTTACATGAATTAGCTCTTCAACATTGTATGTGAATGCTTACCAACCCTAAGATTTCCACTGAGTCTTCTACAGTAGAAAAAGAAAATACGAGCTTCTAAAGCAAACTGTGGAACGATTTGCATAGACTCACCTGTAGCCTTTAGTCTGGGCTTCGGCATTTTCTTTTCTTTCCTCTCTGGCTTGGATTTCTTGGAGACCTTTTTATTTTTCTTTTTTGAACTCCCATAGTCACTATCATCATCATCTTCCATGAGGAAGTCTTCATCGCTTCCTGAATCTGCTGAAAACACAAAGAAATTTAAGTTTTTGGAAAAAAGGAAAGGGGGCAGAAAATACAGTTGAGAGATCTGCCAGTTAAACTGCGGAGACAGGAAACTAGGACTGTGTGACCTTATGAGCTTCCACCTACCTGCTGTGCTAAAGAAATCTGACACAGCAGAAGATTTTACACTGGTAGGGATAAAGCACTAGCATGATGAAAGAGGCAAGCGATCTGAGGTTCTCAAAATATGCTCTATCTCCTCAATAAGTAACCCATCTCAAAATAAAGAGAATCTCTTGACAGAGAGAAGTTGAGTGATCTTTTCAATGGTACTCTTACTCCACTCTGAAATCATGTTTGCACTCAGTATTTCATGAACTTACTGTGGTTCGTTACCAGCTGAACCCATCTCTGTTTAGGAAACAAACTATCCTACTTCAATCAATTAAGGATAAAGTACTTTTATATCACCTGAAAGTAATATCAATGCCTCAATACCAATGGGATAGCAAGAAGCAGCAAAAAAGTTTATGAGCAGCCCTAAAGGATTATTTTAAAGACATACATAGATCTCTGCTGCAAACTTCAAACAAAAATTCTAGACGTGAAAAACGTAAGCTTGGTCTGTTGGACATATATGCAGTATCAAATAAATTACTGAGAAGGACAACTTATGTCTTCACCGTCACAGTCCAAAGCAAACTGTTCCTTTTGCTGTCTGGCCAGACCCATAAACTCATGTCTGGTGCTATACCCGTGTCATGTTGATTTAACTTTTTACAATCCCATTTACTCACTCTCCTGGAACTGTGCCTCATCATCCTCTTGTTCTTCCTCCTCACTACCCACATCATCCATAAGCATCTCTCGTTGTTTAGAAGCTGCTTTGGATGCTGCCTGTCGTTGCTGACGCACATTTTTGTGGTCTTCTTTCTCGTCCTCACTGTCCTCTGCAGCAAAAGTCAGCAAGTTATAAGAAGATACAGAATACAGCCCACCTAACTGTCTTAAGGTAGCACGTGGGCAAGACAAAGGTCAAGTCATTCATAAGAAAGTTAATCAATATGCTCACTGAATAACTGAGCTGCGAGGAGCACGTGGTCACTTTTAACCTAATAAGCATGCTTCTGTAGTCACCCAACAACGACCTTGTGCAGTATCTTTCACTGCAAAGACTAGCAACCCCCTTTTTTTTTTTTACCTGCAGGCCTTTTCCTGGATTTGGAGGCTGCTCTCTTATTCTTTTCTGGTTTAGCCTTTTTTCCTTTTTTGCTTTTTTGTGAGCTCTCATAGTCACTGTCAGCTTTGCCATCATCTGCTCCTAAGTCATCATCTTCACTGCCAAAATCTTCATCTGGAAGGAAAAGGTATGAATATGAAGTTTCTTGTATCATTCTGAAATATGGATGAGAACTACAGGGAAGAGGTTAACATACATCTCTCTACCTGTGAAGACAAACTTTAGAGCAGCATCGTATTACACAAAAAAATACGTTATCCTGAAACAGGGCCGGAAGTAACAGCAGTAGAGGCAGCATCCAGCTTAAGATAATTGTATTAAAAAAGTGCATGCTTCTCTAGTCAGAACAATTTCTTTCCCTACTCATGTAACTCTTACAAACTGGTCTTTATTTTGAAGATACACTATCAGTACAGTGTAGTTAGTTACCTGCTGAGTGCGAATCATCTTTTTTAGTCTTCACATCTTTCTCTTCTGAATCCTCACTGAAAACGAGAGAAAGACAGGGTTTGACTGCTGTTTTAACTTCTATTTCAGTCACTGCTGTATGGAAAATACCAATTTTCAGAGAGCAAACTGGTCTCTAGGATGGGAATAAACACTTTTCCTGGACATTACTCAGCTGTATATGTAGTTATCATGGTTGGAAAGATAATGTTGAAACTCTGAATCCCATACAAACTTACATGGAATCAAGTGAACCAATCAGGAAATAGTAAGGTTGAGATGAACCATGCACTTCACTCTGAAACCTACCAATAATCCAGATATCTTCCATTTTACAGTTGGAATTTTGAAGTTTTATATGCTAATGCAAGCTTGAGTCTTTAAATGGAAAAGAGTTCTATTCTGAATAGATTCATAGACATCACTTGTCTCTATGCCATTGTTTTCTTTGGACTCCTTCATTATGTGTACATTGCTGTATAGCAGTTAACTGGAACATATCTGGTCTACAATCTCCCAAACGATCTGACCTCTGATGGAGTTTCACCACTCCCTTCTAGTGGTTTCAATCATCATCAGAGGGTATTCCTATCAAGCAGGTACTAATGTTCTGTTCTTATCCTAACGCCCATCATTAGTCATTACCACTGTCCGGAGAGGGTTTTCCTGCCAGCACGTGAGAACACGCTCTCCAATCAGGAATAAACAAGCGTTTTAAACAGGAATACTCTGTTGAGGGCCACTGATGTACAACATATGCTTCAGGAATGGCTAAACTGCAGAGTTTGCCAAGGTCAAGAAGTATGACAGATCAAACCTTTGCTACTTTCAAATTTGGCAGTGGGAGCTGACACACGTTTCCCAAGAACTCTAATAGTTTAGATAACTTGTCACATTACAGCCCCTCAGGCCCCTATGTTTTCAGTCTTATACAGACAACTCTGAATTTCAATCACTTAAATACATTAGTTTGTTTGACACGCAAGCCCTCTGCAATGTTTGTGATAAACACAGAAATGTTCTTACATATGTAAAAATCCCCAAAGCTAATAGGACATCAAGGTCAATTGCTTTGGGAGTTGCCTAGCCCAATTTCTTTATATGTCATACCCATTAAATCTTTGATTTCAAGTGCTACAGGCATTTGCCAGGGTGAAAATAGTCTCTCCCCCTCAGTTCACAATAGCAGGTGGACCATGCAAATAATCCCATGCCTACATTCAGCTTTCAACTTACAGAATAGGAGCACGATGGGGAAGCCTCTTAAGGATACCTGCTGGTAAGCCACCTATATTCCAGCAAACAGTGCATCAGAATAAAGAGACACCTTGGGCTTATAGGGTAAGAACCAGCTGGCAGAACCTCCACCCCTGAAGTTGATGCCTGTCACGAAAGCAGTCAATTGACTTACTAGGTTTTATGACAATCGTTTGCTGACCATAGTTATTGTAAAAAGGAAGATATCTTCACTCTACACGAAAGACTTCCACTACGCAGTAGGGCATCACTTAGAACCCAGTTCTTTCACACTGCTGGAGCAACTCAGTTATCAAAACAAGTTACTTTGTTTCTGAATTAGACAAAACAGGAAATGGGAAACAAAGAACCACAAAACTTACAAATGGCCCCTACTCCTAACTGCCACTCTACCATCCCATTTAAGCCTTAACCACAGGAATGCTCTGAGCATACCAAAAAAACGTGGAAAATTAAATGCATCTTGCCACTAACTTACCTGGATAACTGTACTAGTTGCCAGCTTTTGTAACTCAGATCATATTCCTTCCCATTCCAACTGTCTAGCTCTTGAAAGCTATTTTAATGATGTACTAGTGACAAGTACTTTACACATGATTTCTCCGTCTACACGGATAAGAAAGAACCACCTCAATGTCCAAGCTGGTTATACAAGCTTTGTGATTGAGAGCTCTGTATCTTACACTGCTGGCCTTGAATTCCACTTACAATCATTCCTCTTATAGGATACTGCTCCCCACATACAGGACAAGGTTTGGAGGCATGTTCGTAACAGATGACGAGCTTCTTTTACCTGTCCTCCTGAGAATTCTTCCCAGATCGCCTCTTATTTTTAGCCTCCCGGGGAGACGAACGGATTTTCTTCGATGGGGGACCTGAATCTCTTCCATAATCTTCATCTGGACGGGACAGTACAAAATGGTTTTGAATCAAACTCCTAGTTCCCAGCAAACTGACTTCCTCAGCTATAACTTAAACTGACCATTTCATGCACATCAAAAAGAAGCCCTTCAAAAAAAAAAAATAAAATCACAAAGCTTCAAACAAAACTTTACAGAAGCAAAGTCCTGTCTTAAACTAGTGATTTACCTTTTCTTCTGCCAACAGCACAATAAAAACGCCACATAAAATCAAGTCTGACACAGGACTACTAGGAAACATACAAAAAGCCTCACAAGACAAGACAGTATCTCATTTTACAGCTAGTCAGAAGGAGTTATTATGTAAACCTGTTAAAAGTTAACATCCATACTTATTTCGACATGCTTTTAACGGCAAACACTTTGATTATTGTCCTATGATGGGAAAAAGTATGTCATTATATAGTAGTTTACAGTGTAACTTTTTCAAGTATTACACAATACCTTATACAATACGAGTAACAGGACTGCAATTAAGAACTATGCATATTTGTTTCCATTAATTATCAGTACAACTTCACTTAGCAAACAGTAGCAGTATGTCTATGTTCTAACAACACAAAACATATTCCATATGGCTTTCAGAAATACTTTGTTAATTCACACGGAACATAAAGATTTTTTTTTTTTAGATGCAATTCACAAAAATGTCTGACATTATGGGATTAACTAGAGTCCACTAAAATAAATTGAAAACATTTTATTGTAGAAAAAAGTGGCATCAGGGAGATTCTGACACAGAACATAACATAGACCAAGGAAGAAGACAGTTGCTGCCAACAGCCTCAAGGCACTACAACAATACAAGCATTAAATAATAAGATTTCTATCACCATTGTTTGTTTAATACAAAACATATGAGAATCATTATATTTTCAAATACTTATTAACAGTTCAGAGACTGTGAAGAGCAGAAATTTCTCAGAATTTAAGTTAAAGATGTGACTAGAAGCAAAACAATTAATATGCAAAGCAATAAATGAACTGCTCTAGCCCAAGAATATTGTATTGTTGAGAAAAAAAGAAAAAAAAGGGAATCATTTACCAGCATCATCTGATTCCTGAAACTGGGAGTAATCGACCACCTTCCTGTTCCTGTTAAAAAGCAAGGGAAAAAAATAAAATAAAATTAGCAATTCATAATTTCAGAGATACAAAAGCTTTCTTCAAGTAACAAAAAAGTGCCATAACCTTACTTCCAGTGCAGGATTTGTGGCCCAAAAACATCCCAAGAAAACCCTCATAAATAAGCCACCTACACCTTTGAAGTCAGAAATGAACACACAGTATATTCTAACATTTTTCTAAGGAACTATTATAATAGACTGGATTATATTCTCAGAATCTGAAAGTGCTTTTGATAAGTAGCATTCTCTTATGGCTCATGACTGCAGTGAGGAAGAGTCATCTTAACCTATGATACATCGTTCTTTCATTATGAAAACTACATATATATCACTATACTACTGAAAGCACTATTTTAAAGCAGTGTCTGCATCTCAAGATTAAAGACACATTTCAAGAATACATCTGCCTGAACTTTAAGCCAGAGCTCCCCCTAACACCCTGTCTCAAAGCTGTGACGCTTAAGACTAGCATTCCAGGTACGAAACAAGTATACAAATATTATCATGAATTAGATAAACGTTTCCTAACTGCTCTTCTTTTTTAATTTCTGCTTCTCACAGCTGAATATAATCATGCTTGCTCTCGTGATTTTTGTTTTCTCATGTATTCCTTGTTTCTAAGGCATTTTAAATTTTCACCAGGGACTTCGAGGAGCTTTCTCAATTAGTCTACTTTGATGCTCAAACAAGATGTAAGAGAGCTGTTACAATGCTTAACTATATCACTAGGCACAACAATGGAAGACGACAGGCATTTCACCCAACCTATGTTTTTGGACAGCAAATGAGCATGGACCCATACTTTCTTTACCTCATCAGCACCTTCTCTGCTCTCTAACCAAACAGAAAGTAGCACAGGTAACGAGGTATCATTAACAGTGCAATTGCAACAGCCAATTCTAGACAAAATTAACTAACTACACAAGCTGAAACCAACGCCTCACTTGCCAACAAAATTAGATGTTTCTCTAACTTACCAAAACCTAAAAACCAAAATATAAGTAATTGTTGGCTATTTTCTCGGCACCTGTCCTAACTACTTTATTGACAAGACATAACTGCCCTGTAATACAGCTACTCAAGGGAACCAAGACAGCTATGTAATTGAATTGTGTTTTAGTTGTAGCTGATAACGCCTCAGTCAGACCCCAAACATCCACCTCTTACGGCTGACATGCAATGGGAGGAGGTGGCACAGCTGAAGGCAGCACCAGAGATTCAGACACCCCTCCACACATACTTTTTTTACAATCCCTTTGACCCAAAGCCAATGATGAACTTGATTTTGCAGTAATCATCACGTGAGCTCACCTCTACAGCTAGGAAAGTCAGGCAAGCGATAGATCAAGCGACCTACCCAGTGTCACAGACTTGAGGACCACTGCAAAGAGAGACCAACACAAGGTCCATCCAGCACATGAACCCCAATGCCCTTCCCCTCTCCTGCACTGAAGAGCACAACTGTTGAATTTCACATTGAGTTCCCATAATTGAACTGCACTTTGGATTAACACCACGCATTGCTGATAAGACTGTTTAGTTGAAAGAGATCCCAAAAGTCATTGTTGTGTTCTGGCTGTTGATCCATTTGAATTAATTATAAGTTGCCCTTCTGTATAAGTACCTCTACTCATGGCTTATAGCAGCAGCCTTCAAAAGATGAAGGAGCATGATTATTTTATTTCAACCCTAGACCAAGCCTCTTAAACTCCAAAAAAACCATCAACAAAAAACACAAACAAGCAAACAAAAGGAAGGCAAGACGAGTCATTAGATTTCTACAGGTTGAATGCCATCCAAGCTTCAGAGTACGTGTGAGTGGAACAAAGTACAACAGCAATGTGCTACAGAGCACTGCTTGCTCACTCGCGGTCCGAATACGGTGAAATACTAATTTAGGAATACAACTACTGGCAAGGCTTGTTACAGTGTACCATCCAGGGACTCAAATTCCTGTTCCAACAGGCAAGTCTTCCTGAAGATTGCCTCCTGACCCATCTCACGTGCGAAAACACTAATTTTATTCTGGCGAGCATCTGAAGAACAATAAAGTAACTAAATAAGATGTTTCATTTGGTCTAAGTATCCAGTATTAGAGGGGTTTTTTTTCCCCTCTAAAAGCATAAACAGGGGGGAAAAAAGTAGAATTGCCACATATTCTGTTCTAGCAGCTTTGTAAAACAATGGTTTCTGACATCACTTATCTAACAAGCAAGACAGAAATTGCAACTTTGCCACCTTGTAGTAACTTGGTCATATACAGCTTCATCTTGCTTATTTCAGTCAGAGACTCGTATTAAATCAGGTACTGAAAAACGTAACAGTCAGATAAAACATGAATGAAAAACATTGTCTATGTCCTTCCTCTTTCTAAACACTGTACCCTATGTTTTCAGCTAGAAAGTAAATCCCACTATTCTCTCATTACCTTGTGAACAGGAGCAATGATAGTTGTATCGAACAGGAAATAAAAAAAATCACTATGGCAGAAGAAAACAGAAGAGAAGGCTCTTTGGCTTGCTTTATGTTATTTTGCAGGGCAAGGAGAAGGGTGTAGGAATGAAGGAATATTGACACTGGTATTACTGAAGATAGAAACTTGTAAGTCTTCCCAACAGAACCAGAGAAGCTCCCAGGGGTGGAAACATGAAACAAACTGCTCTTGTATCTGCCATTCTCCTCGCTTTATACTCATCATTCACTCCATTTAGATCAACTTACATTTTTCTTTAGAACTGTCAACAGCACTGATGTGCAATGCTTCATAACTATGAGTGTGCAAAGAGGGAGTGCATCTTTCATTACACCAAGGTGATAAAAACACAGTAGATCACTGGAGTTAAGAGCCAGAAAAAAAAAAAAATGCTGGTTTTGCCAATGAAGAGTATCTCTTTGCTACTAGTAAAAACTAGATGATGTTAAGGCAAGCAACCAGACATAAAAATAAACTATTTGTTAAATTCAGTTAGACTGAGTATAAAAGGACAGTCTAGTAGACACCTGGGATGGATATTGTTCAATCTGGTTTAAAATATGCACTGAAATTTTAAGACAACTTGCTTGCTAATTCAGCTTAACATTTAAAGCACGCATGTGAGAAGGAACTGGGGGAGGAAGCGTACAGAGAGAGGTCCGATACCCTAAGTTTTTACTAACATCTGTCTGTCCAATATTTCTGGAATAAAGAGTAACTCATCTAGTAACTCTTCAACACATTACATCGCAAGCACTTACTTAGCAAGATAATACTCAAGTAATTTAACAAGAACTCAGAAATGCACAGTAATTCTTACAACCCATACTCGACGCCTATCAAACTGAAATTATGAAAAGCAGTATTAACATTTAAAAGGACCACTAAATGCCTATACAACCGAACAAGGATTGCATAGTAATACCCCACCTTCAGCTAATGAGGTCCCTAAACCCTTAGTCTTTGTAAGTCAACATGTCAGAATACAAACTAACAATCAGTTAGAAAGCTTTTTTTTTTTAAAAAAAGAAAAAAAAAAGGGAACACTTGGATCCCCAGATATTTTCAAAGGCATTAAAACCAACCGATAAAGCCCAAGTTTAAAAGCCCCACATATAGTACTGGAAAGCAATGCTAGAAGGAGCCTTCAAAAAGCTAGTAACTGATCTTATCATGCACTAAAGAGGAACGTTTAGGTGAAATGATTACCAGCAGAAGTAACAACCTGTCTCCTTACACAATATCATAGAATCATAGAATGGTTTGGGTTGGAAGGGACCTTAAAGATCCAATCACCCCGCCATGGGCAAGAACATCTTCCACTACACCAGGGTGCTCAAAGCCCCATGCAGCCTGGCCAGTAAAACGAACGACAGATTAAATGGTCACTGAGATGATTTTATTTTTTTTTTTTTTAAACTACAGCATTTAACCAATATAACCATCAAACTAAGCATTTGTGATAAAAGTTATGGACCTTTCTTCATGTTAAAACAGTGGTCAGTTTCACTTTCTGGTTCTCATTCCAGTTGGTAAAGGTCTCCCACTTGGAGGTCAACACATTATCAATAAATATTGCCATTAAAAGCACCCCTTTGGTGCTTTTGTAATACACAGACAGAAAAAAAGACAGATATATATTTTTTATGGGTATTTTCAAAGTTGTGCAAAACAAATATGCAGTGCTAGATTTAGGCCTTAAATTAACATTCACTTACAATTACGCATCAGAAGTTGAAACATCGAAGCCTAGTGACAGTTATGTACCTAAAACACGTCACTATGGTGTTAGTCTATTTAAAAATTGGCACAACTGTACTCAGACAAGACTCACCGACTAGAGGTTCCCAATTACAGAGGTCATTGTTTGGGTCTGGACTTGGTGTAACTCCAAACGTCTGTAAGACTAGGCACTGCTCATGGTATCTGCAGAATTTTTAGGGATACACATGACTTGAAACTCCATAAAACAATTAAATGATTTATGCAGCAACAGTTTAAGCAGTCTTGTGCCCATCCTCCATTTGAACCTAACTACAATTGAGAAGATTTTAAAATACAACATAGAAATGTTCTGATGCAGAGCGGGGGGGGAAAAAAACCAAACCCCAAGACACACAAACACACACACACAAAAAAAAAAAGAAAAATCAATTCTGCAACCTGTGTTGTTCCTGGTATTTTAATTTTCATTGTACCTCTACCTTGCTCTCTGTTTCCCTTTAGACTCAAAGTTTTCCGAGCAAGGACCATATCTTTTTACTTATCTGGAAAGCGTCTATAGCTTATCTCTGGACACGACTACACATTATTACTCAAGTTAAATGCCAGTCCCCAAGGAAGTGTTGCTTTCCTGCTACCCCATGGAATTTTTCCAGAATCACAATATTTATGCTTTACATTGTCCAGGTACAACACCGGCAACATGACAAGTTATATTTAATAGATAAATATATTTTTTCCTGCAAGTAAAATTTCAAAGGACCACCCTTCCACTGTAGTGCCAATGCAAGACTGGAATTCAAGAGCTACTAATAAAGAAAAACTAGGTACGTAAAGCCTTGAAGCACTGAGATAGATCAGTTCATAACTGCTTTTAACATTAAAATGAACAAACAAAAAAAATCCCTGTGATTACCATACTTGCCCTCATGGTTCATTTTGCAATGCCTGCAGGAGAGGAGTACCAGCAAGTGAAAGTGACCAGCGAGGAAAAGCAGAAGCAAGCTCCATCAAATTTAAAGTCAAAATTCTTACTTAACACACATTAATTGATTCTGTATATCAAAATAGTGGCTCAAAATGTTTTATTTCATTTGTATTCAAGAATAGATAGGGAACATAACAATGCAGCCACCAACTCCAAATGCTCTTTGCAGTACTTCTGAAGAGTTAGCCACAAGATGCAGAGGTTCAATAACTGTAGCTTCCTCTACTTTTTACTTCTTGGCATTTTCTAACAATAGTGCAGATACCATCATTCTCCACCCAGAGGTTTGTGTAGAAACTACTCGGCTCTAAGTGCCAGGCACATGAAGCCTGTAAATAGCAGGACTTTATTACTACTTCTTAACAATTTTAAGAACCTGACTTCAACAACCAGACTCACTCTTAAGACAGTCTTCTACCAATAAGTAGAGCAGACACTGGGAATATACATTGGACTTTATTAAAGTTCATTTTCTTAGGTGCGTATATATTCACTAGAAACTAGAAGACATAATAAATTAATTCAAAGACCACTGAACAGAGGAAAACTTATCCAACCCTACATGTTATTCTGATGAGGAATCTTTCACCAGACTTCCATATTACAGCTAAGATATCCAGGAAAACAAACAAACAAAAAAAGCATACAATTTAAAAAGTTTTGGATTTAAATCTATTAGAAGACTTCTCCAGTTACTACCTAGCAGAGCAATATAATGTACTAGCCACTGAATATTTACATTTTTTCCCCTGAAAGTGCTATTAAATACAGCTAGATAGCAGATTGCTAGATCTATTCCTGACACGTGCCAAAATGTTTTCTGCTACTAACAGCCTGCTGGACTTTGGCACTTAATTTTCCTCTAGACCAGTGCCTGTTAATGGAGGGTAAGACAAGTCAGATCTTTCACAACACTGAAGGATTTTACAGAGATTTTTTAGTTTTTTTTTTTAGAAATGGTTGCTTAGAGAGTTACTTAATACCAGCAACCTTAGAAGCTATACTTTTAAAGATACAACACTTTCCTTACCTGTAGCTAGACTCCAGTGCTGGCAAGTAAATCACCAGCAGAACGGACACTGAAGTGTCACCCTGAGCAGCAAAGTCACACCACCACTGTATTTCAGAACACAGGCACTGTCATTCAAGATCAGACCACTAGTCCATCTAGTCCAACATCCTACCTTGCAAAAGGCCAAAGCCTGATGCTTCAGAGCAGGGTACACCCAGCCCTGTAAACCCACCTTTTGGACCCAAGACAATTCCCTAAGACTGGACTTTAAGCTTTATTTGCCCTTACCTTTGCATGCAGGAATACACTATTGGTCAAAAAAAGAGCTACGAAGAAACAATTGTTTCACTAATCACTGTGCCAAACCTCCCCCCTTAGCAAAGTTGTCCTAGTTCCCATTTATTTTTTAAACTCTCCTGTATCAGAGATTACTTAAATACGAAAGCTATCATCTATAAATGTATACATGTAATTTCTATAGTTGCAACTAATTTCATATTTACTATTCCAAAAGATCCAAAATACCTAGGATCCACACCCCAGATCAGGCTTACTGGGAATAAGAGTTCAACCCGTCACTTAAAATACCTTTAAAAATAAAAAATTTCAGAGCATTCGAAGAATACCTTATGAAACCTCTTACCTTTTCTATAAAGTCAATTTAAATTACAAGTTCACTGAGCACTTTCCAGGGAAAAGTAAAGAATACACTGCTCCCCCGAGTAAACTTTCAGACACACGGCATGTTCTCTGTTCTGTAGATTTTCAGTTACCACGATTCAACAACATAGCTAAGATTCCCCTGCAACTCCATGCTCCAGGTCCAACGCTGCTTAGCTGAAGACACAAACACCACGACCTACCTCCTTTGCTGCTGGGGAGAACGCAGCCCCTTTAGCTAAATGAACCACGGCTTCCTCCTCCCCACGACCTAAAAACAGCCCTCTCGGGGGGAGGGAAAGGGGGGAAACACCAACCGACCCGGGGAGAGCAGTTAGGCGAGAGGAAAAGGGCGTGTGTTCAATGCTGTTCCCACCAGAGGAGGCGGCTCCTCCGAACTCCTCCCCTAAACGTGGTTTAACTTGCATGCACAGCCCCTCTTCTCCAGACCCTCGCTGGTCACGGCTTATTGCATGCCTGTCCCCTCCCCCAGCCAGCGTGGTTTGCTCTGCCCCCCCCCTGG
>VFFE01007207.1:1269986-1301063 GCA_008921705.1 Burhinus oedicnemus
GGGCGGGAGGGCCTACACACCGCCGACCCGCCGCCGCCGCCGGGGGCCGGGCCCAGGAGGAGGGAGGGCGGGAGGCAGCGCTGGCGCCGCGGGTGGGAGGAGAGGCGGGAGCGGGGCCTCCGCGCTCCGCCAAGGACTCACCTGACAGGCCTGGACATTTTCCCCGGCGGTTCGGGCCCGGCCCGGGGGACGTCGCCCAGCGCTGAGGGGAAGGAGGGAAAAAAAACGGTCGCCTGGTGCGGGCTCGGCGTCGCCCGTCCCCTCCCCGGAGCGAGCGGGAGCCCTGGGCCCAGCGCCTCAGGCCGCGCCTCCGGAGCCGCCTCTTCCCCCTCTCAGGCGCCTCCGCCGTCGGACCCGCGCCCCGCCGCGGGAGACGCCCGCTCCTCTGCGTGGGCCGCGCGGCCCCCCCCCGCCCCCGGTCACCGCTCCACGGCCGCGGTCGCCGCCGCTCGCCAATCCCCCCCGCAAAATGGTCGCGTTCGCACCGCCGAGAGGATGCGAGCGGGGGGCGGTGCAGCCTACCCCGCTGGCACCACCTCCTCCCCCCGCTCATTGGCCGCGGCGGGCGGATGGCCGCGCCCCATTGGCTAGTTCGAACCATCACGGAGGGCAGACCCTGCCCACTCTCCCCGCGGGGAGGGGAGGGCGGCGAGAACGCCCCACACGCTCAAGCTGCTGTGAGCGGCAGAGCGGGCCGCCGCGCCGCCGGCAGATTCGCCACCGCCTCCCGCCGCCCCCCCCTCCCCGCGCCGCGGCCGCCTCGTCCCGCCCCACCGGCATCGCTCCCCCACCGCCCGTACCCGGCCTAGATCTTCCGCGCGGCGCACGGAGGAGGAGGGTCGGGTCGGCGGGGCCCGACCCGCAGATTCGCCGCGCGGGGCCTGGCGTGGTTTTGGAGGGAAAAGGCGGGGAAGACGCCGCGCCGCCTCACAGCGGCCCCGGGGGCGTCGAGGGCCCCGCGGCGCCGACCCCGGGCCCGCTCGCCGGCCCCGCTCCCCGCGCCGCGCCCTCCCCCGCGGGCCCGAGCTGCCCCGTGGCCGCAGGGTCCGGCCCACGCGTGGGGCCTACAGGGCCCTGCGGCCCGCCGGCTCCCCTCAGGGGAGAACCGCCTGTGGAGAGGCGGGAGCGGGTCCGGCCGCCGGCCTGCCTTGCCTGCCGGGGCTTAGGAAGGGAGGTTAGGGCCCGGGAGGGTGATCCCTGCCTCCTGTGGCAGCCCCTTTGTCATGGAAGCGTGCCGCCATTCAGGGCCCGGCTCCAGAGGGGGCTGCCCGGGAGGAATACACAAACGGGGAGGGCAGGGGGTGTGCCCGCCGCCGGCCGGGGTCACAGCGCGTCCCTGGCACACCGCCGCGGTTCCTGCCGCCTTCCCTCCTTGACTCCAGCAGCACCTCCGTGCCCTGAAGTCAGCCCCCGGACCGGATCGGATTATGCTGCACGATGGGATTTATAATAAATCTACATCCTTTCGTATTTTTACAGCACGTTACTTTTTTTTTCTGTTACACTGATCAGCTCTAGATTTGACGTCAAATACTTTCCTTATGAAGAAATGCAGAAAGTTAATTTTATTTATTAATTTTATTATTTTGCTGTGTCCAGCTGCTGAGCACAGGAAAGACATTGGTGAGACCCTGGCCCAGGCAGCCCAGAGAAGCTGTGGCTGCCCCATCCCTGGAGGTGTTCGAGGCCAGGTTGGATGGGGCTTGGAGCAACCTGGTCTGGTGGGAGGTGTCCCTGCCCATGGCAGGGGAGTGGGACTAGGTGAGCTTTAAGGTCCCTTCCAACCCAAACCATTCTATGATTCTATGACACAGACCTGTTGGAGCGGGTCCAGAGGAGGCCACAAAGATGCTCTGAGGGCTGGAGCCCCTCTGCTGTGGGGACAGGCTGAGAGAGTTGGGGTTGTTCAGCCTGGAGAAGAGAAGGCTCCGGGGAGACCTTAGAGACCCTTCCAGTGCCTAAAGGGGCTCCAGGAAAGCTGGGGAAGGACTCTGGATCCGGGAGTGGAGCCATAGGACGAGGGGTAATGGCTTCAAATTGGAAGAGGGGAGATTTAGATTAGATCTCAGGAAGAAATACTTGACTGTGAGGGTGGTGAGACACTGGCCCAGGTTGCCCAGAGAGGTGGTGGATGTCCCATCCCTGGCAACATTCAAGATCAGGTTGGACGGGGCTTTGAGCAACCTGGTCTGGTGGGAGGTGTCCCTGCCCATGGCAGGGGGGTTGAACTAGATGGCCTTTAAATGTCCCTTCCAACCCAAACCATTTTGTGATTCTGTTCTGTGACTCTATGATGATCAGTACTGATTTCATTACCACTACCACTTTTCCCTGGACTAGTTAGCAGATACAAAGAACATCCACAACTTATGCCACGTCCAGGGAAGGTTTTGGGTTCTTTAGACTTTAAATTCCCCAGAACCCCCAAATTACTAATTTTTTTTAGAAAAGGAGCCACTTTCGCATGGAAAAATAAAATGTATTCTACAGTCCGTTAAAATGTCACCTTCTGCAATAGCAAGTCACTTTTGCTTTGCACTTGAATCTTTAGAGAGACTCATTCCTCAGTTTTACTAAAAACAGTACTGAAAAACAATTTTTTTGTATGTTGGGTTATCTGAGAAGACTGGTTTGTCAATACAAATATGGTCAGGTTTTACCTAATTATAGGAGTAATCTGAGTTCATTTAATGCCTTGCTTGAGCTTAATTTGTCTCCTTTGGAATTACTGCCATTTTTCTGATCAATTCAGATGTGCCCTGTCCTTCGTGCAAGTCAATACTCATGAAAATCAAGCTGATCAGGAAAGAAAGAGGGGCATTCAGAGCAACTGCCTGCCTGCGTAGCCAGCCCCAAAATACACTGTGTGAATTAATGAGCCATAAGGAGGAAGGCGTATTAACAAACCACCACATCAAGGAATTCTTTTCTTTCTCCTCTTAGCTGGATATATTGGATTAAAAGCCACTATGACTCACAGATGCGAAAGTTTTGCATGCTTACATCCCGCTTGTAGGTCAATAAGACTACAATAATTGAGACAGCAAGATGTTTCAGTGAAAAGGATCTAATTTGTTTTGCTGGCAACACAGGGCAGTTCACACTGTATGCTTTACACATACTCTGTTACCGACAGCGAGACTGTTTCTGGTTTGAACTTGTGAACCCGTTTGTTAGGACTGTTGAGACAGGAAAACAACAACAACAACAACAGCAACTACTACACAAGCCATGTCAAACTTTTATGTCAAACTTTTGCAATACTGCATTAGTTACTGACTGATACGGAGAAAACCTCTCAGCAGTTTCTTCTCTTTATAGTAACGTGATAATACTGCAACTTTACAGTAATCAGAACCCTGTCTCTAAAATACTTGTAACTGCGAGCAATTTAAAAAAAAAAAAAAGGCTAGGTTTTGATATTGTTGACTTATTTCTGAACTATAGTCTGCCCTGATGATTTGAAATTCTATTGCAGCAAAAATTTCCAGCTATGTGCACCCATAGTGCGCTGTCATCAACATATAAAACACACCGTTAAACTTCATGTGGTTTTGAGTCCCATGACCACAAATTAAAATTATAGGAATGAGAAACAACATGTGAAAGAGTGAAATAGCTACAGTTGGCCCAGAGTCACACAAAGAGTACAAAGTCAAAGCAGGCACTGCAGAAGGGAAAATCTTCATTTGATGAAATGCCTTCGTTTTCAAAACAGGTCATTCCTGACAAAGACACTAGTGAAGCACCATAATAAAGACGAGGCTTTTCTGATTCATATTTGCAAGATTCAAGTTTTTGTCAGTCTGCATGAACACGACTTATCTTTGTTTAAAATACTTCTTAGAAACTGCTTCACTCCAGTTGTTTTTCCCTTTCCGTTGTTTTAAAAACAAGAATGGTTTCAGCTAGCGCAGGCTGGGCACAATCAATTTCACAGGCGACTGTTCTTCACGCGCTGCCCAGCAAAGAGCATGTTTAGACGGGGCTTTTGAATCAGTTTGTTTTACAGGACTAAATCAAGGCGTTTTGTGTTTTTATTTTTTTTTTAATTTTGTTTTGCTTTTTTAAGCACCTTGTGTGGCACAGAGCAAGCTCTGAAAAAAACCACACACATCTGCACGGTGAAATCGTTTTCCTGTCTGGTTGGGTTTTCACACCGATCTCCAGCAATGACTGTTCCTGTTGTGCAGGCTTGCTTTTTGACACTCGTCTACTGTGTCTAGTAAGATGTTAACAAGCAGTAAGCAGTGTGGAAAACCCCCCAAGGCAGACACCGGTACCGGAAACCACTGGGCAGAACAGAAATTATGTATAATAGAAGAAAAACCTCCAAAGATCTTCCTTTGGCTTTTTGTTTGTTTCTGAGAGGCACTTACGAAAAAGAGGTCCGGATCAAGAGGTCCAGACACCAAAGAGGCACTGGTACTTGCAAACTGACATGCAAAAAATATAAAGATGTTTTCCCGCAAGATGCGTGGCCCGGCAGCGAGGTCATCGAAACGGGAATTAGACATTTTCCTTTCAGTGCTGAGCTCTTACTGACTCGAGTAGTTAATTGGTCCTGGGCAGAGATTTCCACCGCGTGCCTCGGTTTCTCCATCTCTAAGGACAGCTCCAACACTTGACCTCCATTTCCTGAAAGGCTTTGAGGTCCATATACAGAAATCAATAAATAACAAAGGAATCGTAATGGTTTCGTGACAGATCCTTTAAAAAATTAGATCCTTCTCCCCATGTTCCATAAAGAACTAGAAATACTTATAGGATTAAAAAAAATTTTTTTTTCCTTTTTCTTTTTTTTAACACAATGTTTAGGAAGTAAAATTTGATAAGACAGTTCAGTTTTGTTGCTAACCTCTTCTACACATTTCACACATTTCTACAGTGAATCCAACGGTGCACAAAAGGGTATATTTAAGCACCTATAAAACCGAATTTGGCAATATTTGCACAACGGAATCCTAGCCCAGACGTTTTAGCTTTTAATTAGAACAGTGGAACACAACACTAGTTCTAAATTCCTTAGTCCTTACTGTTTACTTATCAATCCTTTTCAACTCCAGAGAATGAAAACGCGGAATTTTTTGTGCTTAGTGAAGGCAATCAGTTCCTCTTCTTACCACCTTCTCCCTCCACAGATTAAAGTAAGAAAAGACAGACAGAGGGAATATTTTGCCAAAGCAAAGCAGTCCTAACTCAGCAGGAATCAGGACAGACCAATTTATAGTCCTGTTTTCAAATTAAACGACCTGAGAAGGGGAAAAACGTCACTGAAGACCAGTTGTTGAAATCCTAACCTAAAACACAGGCAAGACAATTCCAGAGCATAGCATGCCTACATCGAATGCATACAACGCTGTACAGCTCCAGCCCCACAGAGTGAGTTTCCTACTAACTCTTCTGAGATAACCACCTAGTGTGCTTTTACCCATTTTTTGTTGTTGTTGGCAAGAACCGTTCCCAACAAGGAGTACCTGGGGAAAGCGGGCATCAAAAGGCACGTGGGGAGCCGTTCTCTTCATTTCCTTTTGTCCTGCGAAGTCCTCTCCTTTGCGTCCCCCTGGCACCACTAAAACCAGCAGGTGGGCTTTCGGAGCGCTGCCTTTCCCGCACCATCCCTGCTACCAAATTTGCTCATCCCTATGGAATCACTGTGGGAAGGCCATTCACCCGCAACTGCAAAGCTATTTGAGATGGTAGGATACAGGGTGTTCTAAAAGTGAAAAGGGCTGTTGTTCCGTCACACAAAGGAGTTTACAACCTATCCCTCATTCGGCTCTCGGTGCCCTAATAAAGTGGCAGCAGCATGGAATACGTAGGATTGTGCTAGACAGAGGGTGAGTGAGAAGGAACGAACAGAAGGCAGCTGGGGGCAATTCTTGACAAAAATTTGAGGTCTCTGCTGGTAAGCCCCACAGTCAGCGCACACGAGAGTAAGGGCCGTGCCACATTTCTCAAACGCACACTGGTAATTTGACAGGTCTGGTTCCGTGGGACACCATGCTAATCCACACCTGGCTTCACATCCTAAGGACAGTTAGTGGCAATGAAGAGACGTGGTGGTCTCCCCAGGATGCGTAAGCAGGGGTACGTAGTTCCAGAGCATGAAGGAACGCTGGGAATCCACAGGCTCAGAGAGACCGCTTGACCTCTGCATGCGTCAAATGCAAGTCACTGTAACGCTTTGGACCGGTGCCTCTGTGTACGGTGGGTGCAGGCGGTGGGGAATAAAAGGTGCAACAATATTAAAGATATACCTTTGACATCCTTCGCCCTGCCTGAGACAGGCCATCACACGTCAGAAGATGAAGTGCTCAAAATTTAAAAAAAAATAAATCCAAGCCATGTGCTTGAACACGGACGGCGCTACATTACTGGCAGCAGAGCTTCCAGTTGCTGCTACACTAGAAGAAAGAGGAATCTTCTCGATCCTCTCCTCCTTCCACTCCTCACTCCGAGTCATTGCAGCAACGCTCTGCTGAGAACGAATACGCACTAAACAGGAGACAGTTCATGATCATGTAAAAAAACCCCAAAAAACAGTGACAGCCAGTTCAGGAAAAAGAATACGGTAATAATAAAAGGACATTGCTGCTAGACCCAAGGCAGATGGTGCAGTCGGTGCATCTAACAGCAAGCCCAGCCTGGCGGGGACGTCTCTTTTATGTTAATGTAATCCCCACTCCCGGCAGCAGAGGAACTTCCATCACCAGTGGATGAGGACATCATCTTCTCAATCAGGACTCTAGAAGACAAACATATGTGAGTTTGTTTTGGTTTTTTCTTTTTAAAACAAGCAGCATTGGGCCACGCAGTTTTTCAGTGGTACAAAAAAGAAACAGCAGTTCGTTCTAGAAGGACACAAAACTCCGGAACTTTCAGGACTAAACAATCAGGTGAAGGAACCTCACAGCACTGACGACAGCACTGCTGCCATTACCTGGCAGCAGCAGAAGACTCTGCAGTGACCGGGTAACTACCAACGCCTACTGCAACCGCCTCACCTCGGTCCAGTTTAGGACTGGGACACAGCAACCGGCTGCCTAGGTACAAACTGCCCAGCCTCAAGACCAGGTGTGAATACCCAGTCTAAGACCCTTGAGAAAAGGCCAAGCTCTCCATCAAAGGACTGGTGCATCACAAAAGAATTTCTAATACCTTTGCAGAAGAAGTTCCCATCCTCCTGGCAGAGGCCAGCGTATGAAAAAGCATCCCTGGTATTGCTCAAAGAATTTCTGTTTCCAAAAGCGTGTCAGAGCTTAACCAAGGAGAGAAAAACTTCTGTCCTTTCAGAATTCAGTTTCCCCTTGGGAGATTTACCTGCCTGCTATTGCTGCTATTTGTTACTCACTGACAGCATCTCCCCTCACCTCAAAGACGGTCGTGTCTAAAAGAGGGAATTAACTCTCAGTCATTGTGCCTACCTCATGGACTCATTAATATTCTTGTTTTCCTTGACAGACGTCTCCACCCAACCAGAAAAGCCATTTTCTTTGCTGAACCGATCCACTTCTTCTCTTGTCACTGCCCATGGCGAAAGGTCGCACTGTAAAACAAGAATCGGTCACTTTAAGTTGAGCCTTTTAATTTTTAAGCTGGGAGGGGAATTCTCCCCCTCAGCCATTTACTGCCCGTGTGCCGGCAGCAGGCAGGGAGCAGGCAGGGAGCAGGCAGGGAGCAGGCAGGGAGCAGGCTCAGCCCTTCACATCTCCCAGATCGCGAGCTGATAGAGAGTTCTCAGGGCAAGGTTCTCCATGGGATGTTGCAAGCAGCAATAAATTTATCTCATCTGAGATACTGACACACCCCAGTCAAGCACGCGGGGAACGGAGGTTCATCCAGCACAGGACAAGGAAGCGTTGTCACCCACCCAAAATCTGCCCCGCTCTCAGCAGCAAGGGAGCGTCCCCGGTGCGGTGGCACCGAGGCAGCCGCGCTGATGCCCATGGGACGTACGCTGAGGCAGTGAGAAAAGCTGTCCCACAACAGCTTGTAACAGTCACACAGATTTCCCTGACACCGGCAAAACCGATAGCTTAAAACAGCTCCCGGAGGAAAGCATTATTCGTGGAGAAGTGGAGAAGAAAAGCCACTCTCCTGCCCACCCATCACGTTTTTGAGTCATCTGCAGTTTTAGGCTCTCTCTCAAACTAGGCAAGTCTCAAACTGAATCTGGAAGGGGCTGCTGAGCCAACGTTGGCGCGTGAAGAACATACAGGTAGTTTTTAAATGAAAGAAAAACAAATCATTAAAAAGCAGCAACCAATCTCCACAGTGAAACTTGACACTGCAGCCAAATGAAAACTAGAATCCCTCTGGCAGCTCGGAACAGAAACTTTACCTGCAGCGTCATACCCAACCTGCCCAGGCTACTGCAAGTTAAAGACCAAAAAAGAAAAAGAAAAGCTTTGTAATCCTGGAACTACAGAGCTCGAGCTCCGACAGCACGGCACAAGGCACTGCATCCTAGGACAGAGCAGTTGGGAACATCTCCTTGGTGCCATCCCCGCATCAAGTCCTACCAGTGTCCTTGTTAAGGAGAACCCTTGCTAGAGAAAGAAAATTCAAGAAGGGTTAAGGAAAGGATCAAAAGAACCACAGGCTATGGGACAACTCTGGGCAAGGCTTGGTGCTAAAGGGGTCTCCTTCCAGTTTGCACTCCTGTGCACCGACACACGGACACACGGATGGACACACGGAGCCCCTCTAGAGCTGCTCACCTTGTTAGCCAGCAGTAGGCAAGGCACGGGGCTCCCGTCCGGCAGCAGGAGCTTGCTGTCCAGGTCCTGCTTCCACTTCTGGCTGTTGCTGAATGTGCTGACGTTGGTGACATCAAACATGATCACGCAGGCTGACGCCTCCCTGTAGTACAGCCGGGTCATGGATGTGAAGCGTTCCTGCCCTTCAGGATCAAAAGGAAAAAAAAAAAAATCCCCCGCCCCAGAGTTACCATTTTTAGATTTGTTCATGCAAATAACACATTTATCACGGTACATCATGTTCTCAGCTGACACTAAACAATCTTCCCTTGAATAACGAGGAAATACGGGCACGGAGCTCTGTCCTGCCGGGGTACCTCAGCAATGCAGCCACAGAACTGGAACAAACTGGGCAGCGCTTAATCCTGATCCAGACACTCAGATGTCCCAGAAATATCTGCATTACTCCCAGTGTAACCATTTAAATTTAGCGTCCCTGACCACACATTCATGTCCCCCCCGAGCAGAGTCCCGCTGGCAGCAGGGTGCCTGGCCACCACCAGCAGGCAGAACCATGCCACCAGTGTGGACTTGTGCTGCCGTGGGCGCAGCGTTCCAGCCCAGGCGCTCCGGAGAGGGAGAATCGATACTAACAGAAACCATCAGAACTCACACACGCTGTTATTACTGCTTACACCTGACGGCCTGCCTGCACTACCAACACTGCATCCAGAGAGCAACTCCGCCGCGCTGCTGCGTGGTTTGACTGTGCTCGTGCAGATGGGGACACACCACGGAGCACTCACATCCCATCGCAGGGGTCAGCGGCAGGGTGAAAACCAGCATTTCTGACACCGGAGGGATTTCACTGTGGGCTCTCGTGCAGCCCCGGAGCCGGTCAACAGGCTTTTCGCTCCGAAGCCATCGACATCTGAGCACTTTGAGCCACCTCAAACCATCTGGCCACCTCCGCACCTCTCCGAGGTGGAAGGCCACGCGGCAGAGACTATCGGTGTGCGCATCCCCTTCTGCTTGGGGCACGACAAGGGCACCGTGACCAGCGTGGCCCTTCTGCTTTCCAAATCTTAAAACGCTTTTTCGGGGCTGAAACTGAAATCAGATTCTTGCTGCAATCCTCTTGCTGCAAACTTCTCCTTCCTGTTTTCTTTTTAAGGATTCCAGACGCACGTGTCTGAGCAGCGAAACCGGAGGAAACCACAGCCCTGTTTTCCTCACCCCTCTAGATCCAGAGGTGCCATTTTAGAGACGCCACTGCTCCGGCCTGTCCTCCGTCTTCTGCTGCTCGGGACATTTGGGAACCGTGTTTCTCTGTGCCTCTCCGGGGAGCGGCTGCTCCTGGCTCCACTTCCTCACATATAACGCTGTCCCCTGGAATGTGCCCTGCTCCCCACCCAGCCCCACCGCCTCGGCGGCACCCACTGTCTCCTCTTGCCACGACGGCTCCCGAGGGATCCGCTGGCTCCGCTCCCACAGGGCGCCCAGCAGCCAGATCGCCACCCCCTAGCCCCACTCCGCATCCCGGCAGCCGGAGCAGCGCCAGGTCAGTGGAGCTGCTCCACGCTTAGACACAAGGATCAGGCCAGAAATCAGGATTTTAACCGAAAATCGGGAGCTGAGAAGTTACATATCCAGCCACAAATCAGCCTGTTTCCCCACTCACTTTGTTCTGGCTTTGAAATTGAAAAGAAAGGCTGGGTAGGGTTTATCATCTGCGCTGCTGTGCTCTTTGCGGATGGGCTTTTGATTAAATATTTAAATTACTACTGCAAACTAGAGACAGCGCTGCAAACCAGAGCAGTCCTGCCCCTTGGATCCACAGGCTTTTAGGATTTATTTTTGTAGCAGACTCCTACTGAAAGAAAGAAAGGGGAAAAAAAAAAAGAAAAAGAAAAAGGGCAAAGCCATTGAGAGCTTTAAATTCTGCTCCTGAGCAGCTTTGTGTGAACGTACCTGCAATGTCCCAGAGCTGAAGTCGTACTGTCTCCGATTCCGACCACTGGACCACCTTCAGAGCAAAATCCACTAGAGAATCCCCAAAAAAGAAAGGAAACCTAATTAGTGGCATTCTGCACCATGGAGCTTGTTCCTCCGCAGCCTCTCACCATCTCCCAGCACAGGCCAACCCAGGAACCGCTTTCACAGCCCCGGCAGTTCCTACCGGACCATCACCCACCCCAGCACAGACCAGACACGGAGCAGGAGGGTCTGCAAGTGCTGTCCCCTCTCCTCCATCGCAGAAATCTGCAAAATAAGTGTTAAATCCCGAGGGCTCCATGCACCATCTGCTCCACACGCTGCGGAAAGGATGGCCACACGCACACAAAATGCCTTCAGATAAGCAGAAGTCACGCGCGTTACCAGCATCTCGTCCCTCCCCGGGATGCGATGCTGGGCTTGTCCCTTCCTGAACTTGAGAACAGAGAGTCAAATAACACAACGCGCGGAGCGGCGTCCTCCCCGTCTTGCAAAGCCCAGCCTGGCCAGTCTGCTGTTGAAGCCCTCGCAAATGGCAGCAGAGATGCTGCTCTGCAGTATTTTGGGAAGAAGGACGGCAAGGTGGAATTTTTCCAGCAAACGCAGCACTGGGTGGACCCCACTCCCCCAAATCGCGGGGCTTTTCAGAATCCTGGCCCACCAGGGTCTGTAACCATCCCATGCACAACTCCCCGCTTGCGGCAGGCAGCTCAGCCACCCCTTCCTGATCCCCGGAGTCGTAACGCCGGCACTAGTGACACTAACCAAGAGCTAAGGAAGCAGAAATTAAAACATTCAGGAGTAAGAATTCCTCCTGCACATAACCCTGAATAACCACAGGCAAACAAAAGGATACTGGAAACCTTATTGCTTGGAGTGCCCGGCTCAAAATGCCGGTAAAATGGTGGATTTGCTGCTGTTGCCTGTCTTTGCTCTGCGCTGCCTGGAACCGTTCAGCTGCTGGTATACGGAGCTCCGTGTCCCCCTCACACCCTCCGCTTTCCACCACCTACACCCCAGCCGTACCCAGCGCAGCGAGCAGAAAGGGCAAACGCTGCCTTTTTCTCAGATTACGACGCGTCAGGTTTTTACTGCAGGGGGCAACTGTCCAGCTGCGCTGCCTGCCCAGCTCAGCCAGCCCGGCTCAGCGGGGCTGGAACTTACTGAAGGCAGGAACCAATTTTTTCTTAAAAAAAAAAAAAAAAAGTAAAAAGAAAACGAAAAACGTCTGCAGCTCTTACTGCCGGGAGTGACGGTGCGGGCACAGCACAACACTCTGCCCCAGCGGGACGTGGCTCTCCAGCGTTTTCAACATTCATCCCCTCTCCATTCGTGAATGAGAAGATGTAAGCGGCGGTGCTCTGCCCCCACTATTTTGGGTCCTCGGGGAGATTTCCTGAGCAAAGCCTTGGCACCTCCTGCCCTTGTCGGTTATTCATTTACACTGACGTTAAACAAAGAATAACCCATCCCGCGTAATCTTGTTCCCAGCCTCCTTGTTACAAGGCTGTTGTCTGCCCCGTCGTCTTTGCAGAGCGCTGCCCAGCTTCAGCCGTGGCTCCATGCCGTTTCGTGTACGTCAACCCAACGCCGCTCTTGGCTGCGCTGGGAAGAGCTGAGGCTGTAATCTCAAAACTCTCCAGGTTAAAACTCCCAGGGGCGGTTGTTCCCAGAGGAGGAGGGATGGGACACCCCGAGCCCTCCGCGAAGAGGGACACAAGTCACTCGCGTGTCAGCGAACACGGGCCGCGAGCGCAGCAGGAGCCGCATCAGAGCTGCGAAACGCAGCGACTACCGGTGGGCGGTTGTTCCCTTTACAGATTCCCGCTTCCATGTCTGCAGGGAAGGAGAGGGGCGAGTTTCCCACCAGAGCCTGCCACCAAGGGGAGCTTAACAGCGACAAACACCGTAGTTCCCCCGGCATTTTAAGCCGCCCGAGGACCCCGCTGGCTTCGGGAGCGCAGAGGGGCTGCGGAGCGCACTCACCGCCCACCGTGGACTTGTAGTGCCGGTTGAAGCTGTCGTTGGCGTAGCGCTGCACCAGCGACGTCTTCCCCACCGTGGCGTCCCCCACCACCAGCACCTTGAACATGCGATCGCGCTGCCCCATCCCGGCCCCGGTCCCGGCCCCGGCCCCGCCGGTCATGTGAGGGTCAGGTGGAGGCAGCGGCGGAACCGCTGCGGGCAACGGGGCTGCCGGGACCTGTAGTCCGCACCGCCGGGCCCTGCCCCTGCACCCCCGGGCTCTGCCCTCTGACCCCCCGGACCCTGCCCCCTGCACCCCCGGACCCTGCCCCCTGCACCCCCGGACCCTGCCCCCTGCACCCCCGGGCTCTGCCCTGTGCCCCCTACCCCATACATCCCTGCACCCCCGGACCCTGCCCCCTGCACCCCACCCCATGCATCCCTGCACCCCCGGATCCTGCTCTCTGCACCCCTGGGCTCTGCTCCCTGCGCTCCCTGCCCCATGCACCTCTTCACCCACGGGTTCTACCCCCTGCACCCCCGGACCCTGCTCCATGCACTTCTGGTCCATGCACACCCACATCCCCAGGCTCTGCCCTCTGCACCCCCGGACCCTGCCCCATGCATCCCTTCACCCCAGCCCCTGCCCCTTTGCAACCAGCAGACAACTCAAAAGAACCCACAACACGCACACCTGTATATATATTTTTAAAGCAATGTTACACCATCATTGGGATTCCTTCAAGGTCTTAAGTTAATGCCAAAATATTTCTCTCTGCAATAGGCGTTCAGTAGCTTCCCCATCACTCTTCTGCCCCAACCAGAAAAGGAAAACACGACCCTCCCCCCATTCCCAGGAGACCAAGATACCAAACAACCCACCCTGTGCCCCAGCACCCTGAACCGTAGCGGCTGTGGGAAACGACCTGCAACCGGGGATAGCACGGCCCGGAGCCAGGGGAGAAGTTCCAGCCAGCAAGGGCTTGGTGGCTGCTCCCCAGGCCCTGGCGTTGCTGGGGCTTTGTTTTAGGACTCTCCAACAAGATCCTTGTTTAGGCGAGCAGGCAGGAGGCACGGCCCTACAGGAAAACAGCCCACAACAGCAAATCCCACAGCTGGGGAGGGTGGGAGTCCTTCGACAGCCACTAATTCCTGCAAAATCAGAGGCTGCTTAGCATGCCGCCAAAAACATGCAGAACCCTTTTGTCCCACATACCTTAATCAACAGTCACAGGCAGAGAGGCCACGGTTAAGCCAGGGCAGGGCTTCTGTACACAGCAAGGGCTGAGAACAAACACCCGCGGCTCAGGCGGCTACCTGCATCCAACCAGGGGCACGGCCGAAGGCAGCCTGGTCATCTGTCATTTATACTAATCACAGTTTGCTTCGTGCGCAGCAATTTATTTGATTTTCTTAACTCTCTCTCCACTGCGTATCAAAAGTTTCAATGCAAGCTAAAATAAGCTGTAAAATGTGAGAGACCTTTAACCAAATAGAGAGCTGTACGAAGGAAAGACACCACAGTCCACATAAATAAATGTCATCTTTATTTAACCAAATATAATTTATCAGTTAAGTTGACATCTGTCAATTCAGTTATAGCAACTATAAATAATTAAGACAGTCTTTTTCCTTTAATAAAAAGAGTAAACCAGTATTTTTCATTTGCAGTCAGCTGTATAGTAGGCATGCATTTGAGTGCAACTGGTGGGAGAAGATTTTGACCATCAATATTCTTCAATTTTAAATTAGATCTTCCCTGACCTATTCCCCGCACCCAGCTTAGACCTTGTGTAAATGTACGGCCACCGCCAGCCCAGCAGCGTGACAGCTCTCAGCCACCTCTGGGTCTCTTCATTTTGCAGGAGACCACAAATGGTAGAATCTTCCTCTGGGGAATCTTTTCTTGGGGAACTAAATAGTGATGTGACACCTAAAAGACCAGGAAAGTTTCTCATACATATATATATATATAAGATTATGCGTTAATGGAAGGAAGTCTCATATCTATTTCTCAACATTAGGCAGAGAAATCAGGTGAGCAGCAGAGAATACTCCAGAAGTCCCTGGGCTGAGACTTCAGTACAGCAGGCTCGGGGAGTTGGTCTGTCGGTTCTTGGTTTTTGTTTTGGAACAGAGCTTTGGCCAAACGAGATCTGTGAGAAGTCACATCACTAGGGTGGAGGGTACGAGGCTCAGAGCTGCTGCCACAAAGGACGTGTTGCAAAGATGGGGAAGAGGAAAGCAAGCCTGCCGTTACATTAGCAAGGTAAAAAGGGGAAAGCAGTCTCAAAAATATATCACCTGCTCTTCTGAGGGTCTGAGCACGAGCAGCCTGACAGGGCAAGGATCCCATCTCTGCCTCCTGAACACCATGAACAGCTTTGGCAGTAGGAGGAGAACTCAGTGTACTGGAATCCACTGGAGCAGGGAAGGATTATTCTACAGCTTCGGAGAGGCCCTTGAGTAGGCAAGAGCCTGACTGCCATTTGGTTTGGATGCATCTGCTCCCGTGGCTTTCCAGAACTGACTTCGCACTCACTGATCCTGACCTTCCTTCCCAACGCACTCGTCTCCAGAGTAAGGACCAGGTCTGCAGCCAGATCTCTGGGTTGGGACAATGCCCGACCCCAGACTAACTTTGGTCTTGACTTGGACCATAAGGGGTGCATTCAGCTCTTTTCTGGGGGGAGGCAGGAACTGGTCATAATGAATCATTCCTTGCCTAAAAAGCAAAACTGCCTGCACTTAGGGAGGGTTTTGCAGAGCTCAGTTAGTTCTGGCATTGTCCAGAGTAACAGATCTTCCAAACTGGCCTTCTTTCAGATGAAGATCAGCTTTCCCAGCACCACCTCGCACCATTTTCCAGCTGAGCAGAGATGCCCAGCGCTGCTGGGACACAAAGCCAAAAGCAGAAGACAAGCACTGGTTTGTATGAGAAACACAGAATTTAACCTAAAGGAAGAAATTAGGCCAATCAAGGATGGTCGGTTCTGCTGTGAGGAACACACTTGAAGCAAGAGGAAAAGCAGACAAGCACAAATCCAGCAGCGTTCAGGTTATGTTCTGGAGCTGCAAATAAGCGGGACAGGCAGCGTCCAGCCCAGGGACAGAACTGCAGCGCTCTGGGCCTGCACAAATAACTAAAATGAGAGCTTTGCTGTCATTTCAGGATCAGGATGCAAGGTGCTACTGCGCTGAACACAGCAGGCATTCCCCCAGCATTTGGGAAGATACTGGCAGCTCCTCAAGCTTTGGGCAGTGCAGTATTGAAATTAGGCTCCATGGGATATATGGCATTTTCCCCACCCTTGACAGATATTAAAGAGCTTTCCCCCCATGCACACTTACGCATTCAATTTATATCCATGCACTGGAGCACATTTAATAGCGCTGTCTGCCTGAGCACATCATTTAAACTTGGTGTAACTGTGTGAAATTTCCAAGTCGGTAAGACCTGCTTACGTGAAACTGCACTCAGGTTACTGAATTGATTTATAGCCAAATGGGAAAACTAAAAAGCGTTGAGTGCCGACAGCATTCGGGAAGATCATTTACAAACGCCTTAGTCACACAGCCAGAACAGGTTTTCTCTCATTACGCCGCTGCAGACTGCATGAGAGTCCTTCCAACAGGCTCTAGCAGCGGAAGAGATGGCATCTCGGCCATCACCGAGCTGAGCAGCACAAAAAGCAGAGGGGAGAGAAACAGAGCAGGGAACCCTGCGCCCACAGTGCTCGGTCAGCGCTTGCAAGCTGGGCTGTAACCCTGATGCCTGATTTCACACGCCTGCTCAAGGGCAAGTGGGTTCCTTTGCTACAGTCCTGTACAGAAAGCCGCACTAAAAACCAGGGCGTCAGAAGTCTGACTGTGCCCGCTGACCTGTTTTCCAGCTGGTGCCCACAGATATAGAGAAATCCAGCGCGGATCATGGATGTCCTTTTCTAGCAGACACCAACAGCCTAATGCTCCCAAATTTGAAATGCCTCAGGCTCAAACCAGGAGAGGTATTGGGTGGCTCCTTCCCAGCTGCAATGGGCCCGTCAGCAGCACTCAGCAACTGAAAGAAAATCTTAACACACAAAATAGGATCTGTTTTTCCATCCTCCCCTCCAGGAAAGAAAATTCAACCGAACTGAGAAGGCTGCCACGAAAATAGTGCTGTGCCCCCACCAGCACGAAGGAGAGGTTTGCACACAGCATCCAGGATGGCTCCAGCAGATCCTCCAGCAGAGCACTGGCAGGCAGGAGGGGAGAAGGATGGACGCGGGGAGCTCACGGCCTCTTCAGACGAAGCGCAGCATGCATCCCTTCGCATGCAGCAGTAACTGAACGCTGTTCACATGGGAGGCAGAACAAGTAGTCTGCAGTTTGAGATGCTGCTGGATGGTTGGCAAAAGGGAGCCTAAATCTGTCCGCAGAGACCAGCCTGCTCATAGCCAGATCTCGGGGCTCTGCAGTCCTCAAATCCAAGATCACTCACTTTCCTTGCGGGCATACAGGAACAGGTGTTTTGGCATCACAGAGGACCCTTCCTCGCCATCTTCGCTCATCCCTCTACCAGAGACTCTCGTGCTTTGGATGCTAGGCACAGGAGGGGGATTCAGAGAGCAAACACGAGAGAGGAGGGCCACAGGGCAGAGAAGACAGGAGATACCCCATGCCCTCATCCATGAGGTTGTACTTTGCTAGAAGTTGCCTGTTCAGTAAAATAAATCTGAACCTTACCTCCAGTATTTAAAACGCTTATGAAGCGAAAAAAGCAGCCCTTCACCTCTAGTGACTGGGACAGGGTGGGCTCCCTGCGTGATCTGACTGATCGGTATCTTCATTGTAACCTTGGTTCAGACATAACTACTATGAAATTGCACTTGGTGATTGTCTCGTTACACTTTTTTTGTCCTTCCTAAAACTAGATTTATTTTCTGTACAAACTTGGCTTGAAATATAAACCACATAAAATTCCCATTGAAAATAATGAGAATCCAGTATCAAAGATGAAGTCTCGAGAGAGACAGGGTGGGGGGAGGAAGCAAAGGAGAGCAAGGGTGGAGGAAAAGGAACAACAACAAGAAAATGAAAGGAGAGCTGTGAGAAATGAGGGCAGCAGGGAGAGCTAGTCTCCCACATCGGAGTCCCGGTCACCGATGAGCCAGAGGATGTGAAAGCTGAGAGCAAGAAGACCTGTTCCAATCAGGTCCCCCAGTGCTGTCAAGTACGGGATGGAGAAGTTGTCAGGATCGAGGTCCCTGCCCCACATCCAGTGCACCATCCAGTCAGCAATGTACAGAAGAATGAGAACCTGGGAGGCAGGAAGAAAAGAGCTACATTAGCTACAAATCCTGACTGCTGCAATCCCAGTCTTCATGGAGCGTCAGCTGGGGCAACTCCAGCTGGGCAGGTCAGGCTCAGCCCGAGGGCGCAACCTCAGCCCAAGGAACAGAGCTGGTGGGACGTCAGAACCTCCTTGCCGAGCGCTGCACTCCAGGCATTTAATGCAGGCTGCATCCCCAAAGCAACAAATACAGCACGAAAAGGAACTTGGTGAGTTTCAGCGGGGCCCCTGGGCATCCAAATCCCCTGTGTCCTTAACAGCCTCTGCCCTATCGTTCTTTAGCTTCTCATGTCACTATCAAATTTAGGCTTAGAAGGGAGAACACTGGCATCCAAACACCAAAAGGTGAAGTTTTGCATCTCAGTTTTCAAATCTAACCAGAACAAGCTTGAAGAGATGTGGGGCAAAGAGGGGACTCGGAAGTACGCAGGATGCTCAGGAAGGGACAGCAACGCCTGTCCAGAAGTAAAAGAGCAACTGCCCAGCAGCTGAAACTACCGGAGTGTGACATTCTCCTGCATCTGCTTCAACACAGCGAGAGGCTCATGTCAATATCTAATGACAGAAGAAATCCACATTGGATCCTCTCAAGCCTTACATCTGGGACAAGGATCTGAAGTGGCCACAGGCCTGTGGCTAATGCCTCTGGCGTCTCTGGGGCTGGGAAGGTCTCGCTCAGGACACAGCAGAGCTCAGGACCACAGCAGTCAGCACACGGCAGTCCCTCTGCTGCCAGCTCCTGCCCCGGTGCTCCCAAGCCTACAGGCTGCTCACAGCAGGGGCTCTGCAGAGCGGCGGCGAGCGGAAGCCCCCTCTGAGTGCCCAAGCACCCAGCAGGAGTTCACAGCCTAAATTTAGCCTCCGGAATGACAGCTCTCTGCTCTTGCCTCTGATGGATGCTCTGACTCATTTCCTCACACTGGCCTTGGCTGTTGATTTTAGGGGACACTGAAACCAGGCACAGCTTCCACAAGCAGAGACGGGGTGAGCAGGGGGAGAGTGTAGCTGAGCTTAGTAGCAAAATCCCTAACTGGGGTGTCTCTCCCTGTTCTCCTATGCAGGCAGCCAGACTCCTGGCAAGTGGCCGCTGGATTTCTGCAGCATGAATACCTCGGTCTGTGTACGTCCCTATGCTATGGGCTCACGCAGCCCTGGCGAGGAGACCGGGAGCCCCATGCCACAGAGCTGGCAGGTCTCTGCCCTGCAGGGGAGGCAGGGAAAGGGCAGGAGAAGGCACACAAGGCACACGGTCCCTGCAAATTCCACATCCTATTTTCTTCACCAGCAGTTTTAAAGTTGCTAAAGCACCTTATGTGACAGATAAACACATAAGAGGTAAACACTCCTGCTATCAGAAGGACTTAAAAGAGACAAAGGACAGATTCAAAACTTGCCAAGAATGGTAGGAAGGAAAAATTGTGTGTACAGGTATCAACAAAGAAGGATTTATCAGTTTGATACCGGCTCGTTTGACAAATACAGTCTACTTGGAATACCTCTCCCCAGCACATAAATCTCCTACCTAGGGATAGGGTATAACGCTGTGCCTTCAGCAGTGTATCTACAACTTAACTGGCTGAACAGGTCCCCACTGCAGATGACACGGCGGCGTCCCCTTATTCCAGCCTGAAGGGTTACAGCCCCCGGAGGGGCTCCAGCTCACCTGGAGAAGCGCAGCTGTCATGTAGAAGACTATGAAAATCAGGGTGAGCGTAGTGTGTCCACCTTGCATGGAGCTGATGGTGTACAGGAAAACCAAGTGTCCAGGCACCACCAGAAGAAAAAGCACACGAGCAGAGCGGGAATTCACATCTACAAGGAAACAAAGACGGAGTTCAGGCTTAAGATGGGCTTGAACACACAGCAACTCTGCAGCCTCCCAGGGCTCCAGCAGACAAGGCAGCACAACTATGGTCAAATCAGAAGTAGGGACCAGCACACTGGACCCTCATGCCCACACTGCAGATTTAGGCTGTAAGGCAGCGCCCTGAATGATGACCCAGATGTCAGGACACCCAAGGGCTCTTTGCACCAAGCTCAGTAGGAGACCACCTCTGACAGTGCTCAGTACAGAGCCGTCAAGAATTTACTGTGAACGTTGAATTTCCTTAGAGATGTGTCTGTATCTTATCTGGTGATCAGTTTTCTAACAGATCACTACCGCATTGGAGACCTCTCGCCCCTCCTTGCTCTTCAGGGCCAGCCTTGGCCCAGAAGGCCAGGACCTGCAGGCTATCAAGCCTCTCTAGGAAGCTTGAAGAGTAACAACCTCAGCCCGCACTCTGTGCTGGAGTGCAAGTTTGGGCTGTGCTCTGCCACACAACTGCCACAAATAACAGAGCTGCTAGGAAACCTTTCAAAGCAAGCAGCTTTCTGTAACTGCAGCTCTATAAGCCCAGCAGAGCTGCAACACTCGAGAAGCCTCAAGGCAAGTTTCAGTATCCTGGACACATCTGGAAAAAATTTAGAGGGCGGAGGATTTACAGTATTAGACGGTCAGGGCATGGGACTTCTGCACCATGTTGTCCTCATCCAGCAGGGCTATGTCCTCTCGCACAGAGGCTTTGCTAAATGTCTGACCGTCTCTAGGGGGCAGGCCAGGCCAGAGGACCAGCCACATCTGTGAGCTGACAGTTGCCTCTGAGTAGACTTCAGCCACCATTTCCCATGACAGTGCTCCAGTGACTGCCACAGCCAAGTTCCGCCAGCCAACTGCAGCCACTCCTGCTGGCAGAATTCAATATATTTCAACACCCAACTTGGATACCTGAGCTGAAGAAAGTGCTGCAAGGGCTGGGGCACTTGCGAGGAGCTGTTTCAGAGCTCTCTCCAGGCATCCCACTCATGTGCAGGTAAGTGGAGATGCGACTAGCCTGCACTGCCACCAGGTTGCCGCCCACACCTGCAGATAAGGAGAGAGCAGTAAGATGACGTCTCAAACACTTTAAAGAGAAAGAGCTATTTTCAACAGCCAGCAGATCTGGAATTGCCAGGTGCTGGAATAATGTAGGACAGTCTATTTTGACCCAAATTCTACTTTTGCAGGATGTAAAGAGCTGAGACAAAGCACACTGTTCTATGGTTTCCCCTTAGGCCTCTTCGTAAAACAGATGCAATTCTATTACTGCAGCTTTGATTGGAAGAAATACGTGAAACAAAAAAAATGATGAGTCAACCACCAAAACAGACACAGGAAGTTTAAAGTGACTATTCTGTGCGTGAGGCATAATGACACTGTGGAACCCACTAGTACAAGATGCACTGGCTCAGAATTAACTTAATTTATTGCAAAAAAGTAATAAACAAAGGAGTTTCCCTGGTTCATTAGGCAGAAAGGAGGTCAAAGCTTTATATCAGAAGCAACTAAGTTTCCTGATTCTAAGTTGCAAATCCAAATCTTTATGTCGCCAGGTGCCACAAGGCACATATCTTGGAAGATGGGGATCTTCCACCAGCCAGGAGGAATCAGGAAGTGAAGACAGTTTTTGTTGGGTCCCTGGAAAACTTGTCTTTTAGGCTACAGCCTCCCAGGCCAGTCACCCTCTGGTGAAAGGCTGGCACCAGAGGGAGCCACACTGCTGTGAAGCTTGGCTCTAACCACCACGTCTCACTGGCAATCAAAAGGGAATTAGTCTCCTTAATCTGCCTGAAATGAGGCACATGGGACAATTCCACTGTCTGCCAAGAGCCTCCAAGAGCTGCAATACCAGAGTGGAAAGGAACTCACCATTAATAACAGGTGTGAAGACAGCCATCCCAGCAAAGTTTGGATCTGAGACCGTTCTGTCCAAAATTAAACCCCCAACACTGCAGAGGGAAGATTGAAGAGGTCAGTGCTGAAAGCTCATTAGGAAATACTCATACAGAGCACCGAGGGTTCTCTCTGCTGCAGTGTGTGCACCCAAGTGTGATATATACACCTATTAACATGCACCTACAGTTGCAGTTGTTGCACATGATTTTAAGCCTCAATATTTGATAAGACAGGACAGTTTTAGCAGGATCTTTTCTCATTGCTGCCAAAAGCCATCAAAGATTAAATGCCCCAATGTACAGTTTACTGCAACACAATAATCAAAAGCAATCCTGCCCTTCAGAGGGCAGAGAGGGCTGTTGTGCAGAAGACTGCTAAACAGGATCTGTGTTTACCCCATGGCCATGCCAGGGTCTCCCTGTGCAGCAGCTGGGACATCGCTAAGGCCCTGGATTCCAGCAGTCAGGTGCTTAATCACTCCTGTGCCTCGGGAACTAGAACCCCGTGTCTTTGTCTAGAAAACACAAAATGACCTCCAGTTTCCTGGCAGCCTGGACCATGGAAGCAGAAGAGGTTTGGTTCTCTCTTGGTCTAGTATCTACCAAGGGCTAAGAGGTTGAAAGGGCTGGGGGAAAGGGTGCGTCGTCTGTCTGTGTTTGGGGGAGAGGAACTCTTCCATGCCTTCCTACCTGCTAATAGCCATTGCGATAATGACTGGCTCCCAGCCAGAGTACAGCACCTCCCGAGTTGCCGCATTCTTCTTGGCAATGATGATCCAGATGGGCAGCAGAGCTATGAAGAAGGCGCATACCAAAGGATTCACGTAGGCTTTGCTCTCTGAGGGGGAAATAAGCAGAGGCAACAGATCAAGGACACTTCCCACTGTAGTGGGGCAGGGTGCTACCTCAGCTGAGCTCATCAAGCCTGCCTATAGACTGCTGTCACCCTTGCAGTCAGAAACTCCAGTAAGGGCAGGCAAACTAGACCAGACCAGCCTCAGCTCTGCAGGACACAGTATTTCCTTCTCCTGGTGTACTCTCAGGGGCTTTATCAACAGATCCGAGTGAGATATCTTCAATTTCAACTGCTCATTCCCACTTCCCACTCCTGAGCAAGACCTCCCAGTGTTGTTTCACCTTTGGCTGAACCTGGCTGAGTCACATCCCCTGCATCCCAGCCGCCAGGGAAGGAAGGTGGAGGGGAGGGAGGAGGAAGTCTAGAGTCTACAGCTGCAGCTCTGCACTGAGGATCCCCAGCTGGTGGTGGCAGTACAAAAGATGAAATCCAAAGTTGCCTTTTCCCGCTGCTTTAGGCACAGTCAAGCCCCTGGCACTTGGAAAAGGACAACCTCTCCCTTACCACTTTACCTGGTGAGAAGGAAGTATGCAGATCACTGCCAAGACTGTTTGCAGCTACAAGGCAGTAAGAAGGTCCGTTTCCTCCCCTTATCAGTTCTGACTATGTCTCACTAACTGAGGTGGCTTCCAGGCCAGGCATCCTATACACCCCGAGAACAGGAAGGGTAAAGGAAGAAGGTGAATCATGAGGGAGATGCTGCACACGTGGCAGGACCAGGGAGAGACAAAGGCCTTTTGTTGCTTCTCACCCAGCTCTTTGTACAAGCCCCAGCTGATTCCTGAAAGCAGAGCCAGGGTGATGAGATCCCCCAGGCTGGCAGCAATTGGTGTGGCGACATTATCAGGATTGATCCCCATCTTCCTGGATCCGATGATGACTCCAATCATAATCATGCCTACAGCCAAAAAGAGGAAGAAAACAGAATGAGGCCAAGGGGAGCCCAGCATTTTAGGAAGAGGTACACGGAGGGTGTGCAGGGTCTGTCTCTCACCCAGAACAAGGGAAGCAATGAAAGCAGTAGCCACACTGCTGGCACAAAGCAGGACAGCATGGTCAATGCTGAAGTGCCCATCTGGGATCCATCCAAATACCACTGCTGCAATCGAGGCCAGGAAGCCAACCACAGTAGCCTGAACCTGGAAATAAAAACTAGACAGTCACCAAGAAGACCAGAGAGCAAAATGCTCCCAGGGTGAGGAAAGAGGGAAACGCCACCCAGGGTATCATTTCAGGTGGATTAGCATCCAGCAGGGAAACACCAAGTCTAACCTACAGCAAAAACTATTATGGTAAGATGACTGTGGGACAAAAAGGTGCCATTTGCCTTCCCATTAGACCTGCAATATTGGCAGTCAATAGCAAAACCCAGGCATTTAAACCTTCTGACACTTGTCATCGTTGGGCTTGAACCAACTACCAGTATTTCCACTTTTTTTCTTTTCACTTCTCCTTACCTGTATCAGAGCCATGTTCCCTGTTATCATCCTCCAGAGCTCTTTGGGTGTATCCATTTGGCCAATATTAGCCTGCAAGAGGACATCGCAACGTCATTAAAGACTGCCAGCATTTTGCACTTGGTAAGAGTCAAATTCTTGCCTTCCAGCTATGCATGTTTGTGCCAGGAGCAGGACAAAATAATGACCTCAAATCCTTAACTCTTACGGGAGCGCAATGCAGTAGAAAAGGTGTGTGTGTCTGTGTGTGCATGTTTGTGTGTACAGCTGGGGCACAGCCCTGCAGTAACAGTCTGTGACATGCAGTTCTGTGAATGTCACTTGGGCTGTACGCCCTGGGTAACTACAGTGTCTCTTCCAACAGTTACTCCGGTCTTGTACTCCCAAACACCAAAGCTGTTCCCAGTTTCAGCACCTTCTCCTTCCCAGCTGCAGGAATGGGCTGACACTTTCCTACGCAGCAGGAGTGGAGCCAGACCCGCTGCAGAGGGGGTTTTGAAGGGAGCGTGAAGGGGAATCGACGTCAATAGAATGTCTGATGAAAATCTTGCAAAAGCAACAAGATATACTTTGTCCCCATGCAGAGTCATGCACTGTTGCTTATTTACGCATTGAATTCAGTCCACTGGTGATCATGCCAAGCCTGGCTCGGGCCCAGCTGGGTCATGCTGCCCCTCAGGTCAGCCAGCCAGGAGGGGAATAGGGGTACACTGCCTCTCAGGTCAGCTGTGTGCCCCAGCTCCGATACGGACCAAGGCCAGGGTAGCATCCTGTGGGCAGAGGAAGCTGGCAGCAAGAACTACCGTTTCAATTAAAAGCTGAGTAAACAAGGCTAATGCCACGTGGAGACCTACTGAGTAGCGGGAAGCAGCCATGGCACACGGGTCATCTGGCACCGCTACAACCTCAGGAGATGCTAATCAGACTAACCAGAAGAGACGGAAAGTTGCTTTAATTCCCTGGCGTACAATCCAAAATAACCCAGCAGAATCACTGCAGGTTGCTGGTTATTGCAGAGCATAAGGGTTCTGCTCTTCCATAGCACCTTCTAGGTCTTTATGGAAAGCTGGAAGAACGGGTAAGCAGAGGGTATATGGAAAGCTGAAAGAATGGATAAGCAGAAGGTATAAGCTTATGCCCAACCTTGTATTGTTAGAAGCTGATCAACATGAAGAGGAAACAAGGGAGGGGCTTGAACAACCTGAAGTGGTAAATGCACGTTGGAGTTACTGGCCAACAGCGTCAAACTCAAACTTCTGCACAACAATACAAACCCTCTTGGGTTTCCTCGCTGGTCTCCGCAAAAAACCCAAGAAGTCAGTGATGAACTAATCCTTCTGCTCGCCTTACTGCACGTGCTTGAGAGAACTGCCAGCTCTTTTCAACCAGCACTGAGATGCGCCCATCTCTGGAGTGAACCATTCTGGTCAGTTTAGTGGAGCGGGGGAAGGAATGGGAGAAAACCAACAAAAAGTTGACTGGAGTAGCACTGAGCACATCCAGCACAGGAATCTGAGCTCCATATGAAGCCTGACCTGAAAATTCCAGCCACATGGCAATTAGGTTGGGATTAACATAACCTAGCTGTAGTCACTGGCAACAGGATTTTAATCCTTTAACTAATGGGAGAGTTTTGCTTCTTAATTGTGAAAGGAATTTCTGAGGTGCCTTAATGCAGCGCTAATTAGAAACCCACAGTCTGAGAAACCGCTCCAGGCTGCTTTCCTATGGAGAGAGCACGAGACCCACACCGTGAAGCCTTAGTCAGAGGGGAGCTCCCTCCGCACGCCTGCACGTGGATCCCCTACGCTGAGGGGAAAAAACAGGGAAAGAAAAAAAAAAAAAGCCCAAGAGATTGTCCTATCCCACTAAGCACAGACACCAGGAGGTAGAGTGCAAGGCTAGGGGATTCGTTTAGAGGTAGCACAGCCCTCTGTCCTGTCAGGGCAAAGGAAAGCAGAGGACAAAGCCTGGGTGTTGGCCCACGAGGCTAATGCCACCCCACAGTTGTCAGCCCAGGGGCAGGAGGAGGCACGAGGAGACCAAGCTGGTACAAGGGCCACAGCCGCTTGGCACAGACGAGCCGGCTGGGTGCTCTCTGGCCAGTTTCCTCATGACCCTGCTGCAGCCACCAGAGCAGATAGGGGAAAGTTTTGCATTCCCGTGACTTTCTGCACAGTCTCATTTCTCTGCCAAGCCTGCCCCAAACATTGCTGCGTGCCAGCCCCATAGGGAAGAGGACAGAGAAGCGTCTCGCTGCCTCTGTGCCAGGAGAGCCAAGCACTCACCCCGATAAGCCCATGGTCAGAAAGCACAAGCAGGCCAAGGCCAAGAGGGAGAACGGCCTGTGTCTAGGACAGCAAGGATCCTGACATGATCCGAACAATAGAGAGCGAATAAAACAAAGGGATTTGTTTCCCAGAACGAAGGGGCAAACAAAGCTCAGCCTGCGACACAAGCTGCAGCGCTCAGCCTCTGTCCCTGCCAGCCCTGGCACCGCAGCACAGCTGGGCCAGGGGCAGCGCGAAGCCTCCCAGCAGCCTTGTCCTCCCCGCAGCGCCTGGGGAGGAGACCAGCACCGAGGGGACGCAGCCACAGCCCAGCTTTTTCCAGGTAACGCCAGCACGGCCATCGCCCAGGCAGCTCAGTGCCCAGCTCCTTCAGAGAACCAAGAGCGAGGACTGAATCCAAGAAGGAGGTGGTCCCTACAGCCGGCAGGAATGAGCAGGCAGGGGCTGGGGTGCAGAGGCCAAACCAAGGGCTAGTCCAGGGAAATGCTGTTTGCCTTGCTGCTCCCCGAGGACTACAGGCACAACCTGACTCTACAGAATGCGATGCTCATGTGCCACTGCTTCGGTGGATGACAGCAGCATCCCATAGGGTACATACAGGGAGCTACTGCACAAGGGACAAGAGGGGCTGCCGGTGACAAAGTCTGGATGAGCAGCTCAAAACGTTGGCTCTGCTGCCATCCAGGAATGCACCAGAAGCCTTGGGCCTCAGAAGCAAACAAGAAGCTACTGAGGAGCAAGAGTCACAGCTGGCATTATCCCATTGCTCAAGGTGGAAGAACAAGAAGGGACCCAGGAGAGCAGATAAACAGAGACCTTTTCAACACTTTCCTGTACTCTCCTGCAGCAACCAGTAAGGGGAAGGCTCAGAGGAAAGGAGCACGCTAAGAAGCGGCTCTCTGCTAGCTATGCTTGCTGCTGCCATCCAGGCAGACAGTTCTCCATCCTCAGTGAGCACTTTCCCAGCACCTCTCGCAGACCAAGGCAGGTCAGATCCTCGGCACTGTCAAAGCCATGACCAGGCTGCCTGCTGCAAGGGCTCTCTTCCAGCAATTCATAGCACAGAGCCAGCAGAGTTAAAAGCCTGGCAGCAGGCAGCTAACACCTTGCAGATGTGAGACTCAAAGCTACCCATACTCCCACCACGGGAAACACAGAAACATCAGGCAGTCACTTGCTGTCATGCTCAAGCAGAAGATGCTTTGCAGAAGTAAGGAGTATTATTGTCCCCGTTAGGAGAGGATGTCAGTCTCTCTCCAGCGCCGCTCAGCTACAGAGACAGGCTGCTGTGTTACAGAAACATTTAAACACAAAGCCATTCATTTACAGCTGGACTAGCACAGTATGCTGAGGAGCTAACAGAGCCTAACCCCATCTCTCGCAGGGAGCTCACTGTTTCACAGGAATCGGACCAAATTCTCGCACGAGAAATGCCCAGCCATGCCTCTCCAGCAACTTCAAGAGGCTGTCAATCCACCTGCTAGCTCTCACTGCAAGGTCCCCTCCGTTTTAGCCTTTGCAGTACAGTTCTTCCCAGGCTCTCTCATCTCCTAGCCCTCCTGAACCTGGTTTGTTTTAGTTTGCTTTGATGACATGCCTGCACCCTGCTTCCTCACGAAGAAAACGGGATCCAAGCACTCCAGACATTAAACTGCCAAGGGCAGCTCACGCACCGTGCCTCCAGGCCCACGAGCAGCCATGACAAGGAAGTGAACTGTCAGCAAAGCTTAACGACTATTAAGCCTTCAAATCCAATCAGTCCAGTGGGATGAAGACACCTTCCCAGCATGCTAAACTCCAGGCTCTGGTTTCTGTGGTCAGTGACTGAGAGATTTTTGTCCACCCAGCCACCACAAACACATGTGCCTTCCCACCCCTTCCCAGGTATCCCGCTCCCTCCCTCGACTCCCTGGATACTCACAGCTGTTGACAGGCGAGATGCCAGAGTCATCTCTAGGTTCCCCTTCAGGCCCAGTAACGCAGGTACTAAGATAAATACCTCAGTCACATATTTGAAGACATCCCAGTGCTGCAAAATGAAAACAAAAAAAAAGACCATTAAAAATAACCATGGCTGTTAGAAACCTCTGCTTTGGACTGAGTGTCACTTACTCACCCGCCTTTGCAACCTGGTACTGCCCGTTGTGTGGCCCGGAGCAGACAACCCAGTTCCCCTTCTGGTGCCACACTTTGAATTTTGCAGCGATTTTATTGTTTCTGACATTTGTGTAGTAGCGATCACGTGCTCCCACTGAACTTAAAAACCAGATCTTAGGCTGCAACTTTCAGTTAAAAATCCCCCACTGACAAAATGTTTACACATACAGAGGCCAAAATAGGGAACGATGAAGAGAGTTTGCCCAATACTTGCAGTTTTTGGCAGAATCAAGCACTGAAGTTTGGTCAGTCTCAGCCGAGAGCCATTCCCTACATGTCTTACAAATACATTTTTGAGCAAGGCATTGCTGCTCCCTGCTCCTGCCAGCTCCAAAAAGCAGCCCACCACGGTCTCCACTCCCCCATCTCACTGAGGAGATGCGTGTCCTCCCTCACCTGGCACCTACATTACTCGGGTATTTACTAACTACTCTGGCTCTACAGTCAAGTCATCTCCCTTGGGCGTGAGGCAGAAGAGGCAGCCATGGTTATTTAGGAAAAACAAAGAGTAATTGCAGGGTAAGCAGACTTTTAGGAGAGCAGCTGGCTTCCATGAAAACACAAAACCACCCCGAAAAACCTCACAACCGCATTTAAAAAAAACCCTGCAAGCTACACAAACCTCATTGCCCGATTCTTTATTTTCATGAATGTTTTGCAAGCAGGCCCTGTGTCCAAAATAACTCCCGCTTCCCACGTTGCCTGACTGCCATACCCCTTAAAGGACACCGAGCAGGGCTGGAATCGCACTCTCAGCAGCTGGCTGCTGCGCTGAACACGTTAACAGCCACGGCTCTCGCAGTTTTCTTCCTCCGAATATTACCTGCAACGGGCTCCATCTCTCGCAGTGCTCTCCCTGCTGGCGTCAGACCGTCAGGCTAACCAGCCGCAGGACATGCATTGCTTTCTAGGACAGGCAACGCTATCAGCCAACACCTTACAGCAAATACAAGTCACTCTACCTGTGTGACTAATATCTTCCTGCGGGGAAGGACTTGTTATTTTTGTTTATTTTTCCATCCTTTGTACTGCTTGCCTTCACCACTGGGCCAACAAATTCCAGTTTCCTTCCAGGTCCTTTGCAAAACCACATACAAGCTGCACTCACTTGAAAAACCATTTGAGAGAAAACTATGATCACAGGAGGCAGGTAAGTGCTCAAGATGGATGAACTGGGACCGTTTGTCCCCTCAAAGGGAAAAAACTGTTTTCCAGTCAATAAATATTCCCTTAACGTTTCAGACAGCTTGGTAAGACAAGCTAACCATGCTCTCCAGCTCCCAAGTGCATGGATGAAAGCTGCTCAGCTATTTCAGGCACAGCCACAACCCTCTCTCTGCTCAAGGACAAGGCTCCTGAGGATACCCAGTTTCCAGACTCTCCTGATGCAATGAACAGTCCTTTCCCAGCCGCTGTGATGCGCAGCGCCCAAGGAAACCACTGTGGTCCCTGCAGCCCCTGCTCCAACCACCCTGCACCCAGCTAACCCGAGCTCCTGACTTGGGAGACCTTTCCAGAGCAGCCAGAGGCATTCCGAAAGGGTACGGCTCTCCGAGCAGGGGGACATTTGAGTTCAGTGCTCACTGCTGAGCAGGACGGGAGAGGCAGGAGGGAGAATCAGTCTGAAATACTTCATCCGACACAGCAGCACATCAGGCTGTGCTTCCTTTAAGGTCACATCTAGGAACACGCGAGCTCGGCTCTCCTCAGCCTATTTTTAGGCAGGCATTATGATTATTTTGCTGCTTGTTGTACCGGTGAATCCTTTGCTACCGCTTCCCTTAGCAGTATCTAGAACTCAATCAGCAAGCAACACGCTCCCACTTCCCAGCAGGACGAGCTGGGTGTCACCAGAATCACTTAATGAAAGGAACATCGTCATTAGTCAGACCGCAGGCTGGAAGCGCTGTGCAAAAGTTTCCTGGCTCTTTCTGCCTCCAGAGATCACAGAGGCAGGATCAGGCAATAGCTAGCACAAGTTCACAGCCCTTCCTCACCTTGTCCCAACCCCGGCTTTGTAAATTAACCTTTAGTGGAGGGTGCACTGCAAGGGGGTGCCAGAAGCCGCTGTAACTGGAGCCTGCTAAAGCAGCTCCCCGAGCAAGACAGGGGTGTTCCTGGAGAAGGGAATAAAAGCCATCTTCGGGGAAGGAAAACAAGGAGATTTCTGCAGACATCAGCAGCTTGCTCACTGCAAAGAGCAGGACCCATGGGCTCCTGCCAATTTGCTTAATATAAGATGTTATACAACACTGGTCTACGGGCATTTAATACGTCTCGAAGGCCTCCCTGGCTCCTGCAGAGAAGAACGCTCCCTGCAGAGATGTGTGCCCACGATGGGGCTACACGGGGAGAACCAGAGCCAGACTGGTTGGGGAAGACAAGAAAGGGAAAGAGAAGATGAAATACAAATTCAAGTTCAGGATATTGAGCTGTTAAAATCCCTTTCCTCCCAGTAACAGCCCCTCCGAGAAGCACCAAAATAAGCTGTTTTCAGGGGCAAGGAGGGATGGTAACACAGCACACAAGATCCTCCAAGATCATCCAGTCTGCTCTGTGCAAAGGC